>BMAO01026326.1:0-214013 GCA_019973975.1 Trichonephila clavata | reverse complement strand
AACAAATTTCGAAAAAGGGATTTTTTATGACATAGTTAGAGAAATCACTCACATCGCGCGCATACACATACACACACAAGTGCTATCGGCCTGAAGGAAACACGAAATTTTTCCATGGGGATGAAATTATTCACTCAGGAAAAGGAAAGAATTGGAAAGTGAGTGGGTGATTTTTAAATTCGAACTGTTTGCCTATTCAAGGGTTTTTGGTGACGGACCTCGAAATTTTCAACCATGCTCAAGTGACGAGGACGACACCTGAGCATTAACCCATCTTTTAGAATTACCACATCACACCAACGCAAGAACAAATTTCGAAAAAGGGAGTTTTTATGACATAGTTAAAGAAATCACTCACATCGCGCGCATACACACACACACACACACACACAAGTGCTATCGGCCTGAGGGAAACACGAAATTCCATGGGGATGAAGTTATTCACTCGGTAAAACGAAAGAATTGGAGAGTGAGTGGGTGATTTTTAAATTCGCACTGTTTGCCTATTCGAGGGTTTTTGGTGACGGACCTCGAAATTTTCAACCATGCTCAAGTGACGAGGACGACACATGAGCTTTCACCCACCTTTAATAATTACCACACCACACCAACGCAAGAACAAATTTCGAAAAAGGGAGTTTTTATGAGATTGTTAAAGAAATCACTCACATCGCACGCACGCACACACAAGTGCTATCGGCCTGAGGGAAACACGAAATTTCCATGAGGGTGAAGTTATTCAGTCGGTAAAAGCCCGTGCAAAGCAGGGCTAAGCGGAGAGGAAAGAAACAAAGAAATCAAAGTAATTTCGGAAAATAATATTGGAAGTGCTGAATTTGTGAAGTTGAGTGAATATTAACGTCCCACTGTTCAGCAACATGTGGCCTTTTGGGGACGGTCCGCGTAATTTTGAACCATGGTCAAGTGACGCGGACGACACCTGATCTGGCACCCCCTCTCATAACTACCACACCACACCAACGGGAGGACGTTTGAGCTCTCGACATAATTTATGTGCATTTCTCCCCTACACGGTGGGTCTTCAGTGGTACTAGGATCGAGAATTTGCGAAGAGAAGAGAAAATGTTAAGCAACAAAGCCATGACACGCACTCACGGGACATGCATTCACATCGTACGCGTGAAACCCCACAAAAGTGTTGGCGTTAGAATAAAAGGAGGAAATTAACATGGGGGGATTAAGTTATACCTTCGGTATAAGCCCGTGCAACGCCGGGCCATGAAAGCTAGTATTATATATATTTTGTATGTGTGGTGTTGTTTATTTCTTACTTTAATAATTAAGTTTAAAAGATGCATAATACAAAATATATGTTAAATTATTTTTTTATTTATGTTGAAGGGATAACTGTATGTTATGTTTATTTTTATGTGTTAATAAATTTCTTTGAATAATGGGTAATTATATAGAGTATAATAAAACTCAAATTATGTGTTCCTGACCTCTATCTCCCTAACTCTACATGTATTGCCGGGGATTCGAATGGTTTCAAATATTTCCTACTGCGCGACACACTTGGTAGATTGGTTTAGCACACCACAGCAACAATTGGCTGCGCTAGCCTAGTAGTCAAGGTACCAGCGTGCCATGAATTCGAATCTAGTACCGCTCAAGACCCGCCGTTCAGAGAGGCTCAAACTATCTTCCTCCTGTTGGTGTGGTGTGGAAGTTAGGAGAGTAAGGTGCCAACTCAGGTCTCGTCACTTGATTCTGGTTCAAAATTGCGTGGTTCGTCGCCGAAAGCCTTCGAATATTGCTCAACAGTGCGACGTTAATATTCACTCACTCACTACATCAACAAGGTTACCAACCCCTGGCCTAGAGTTTATCTGATCGATGATTGATAATTTTTAATTATCATGCTCATTTTATAATATTTTTTTTCTTGAGAATATTATACAAAGATGTTAAACTTATTAAACTAAATAAGAAACTATGGAGTTTTCATATTTTACGATTTTCTTAAAACTGTGCTTTTCTTTAATTAATAAAAAATATATCATTTAGTTTCATTATAATGAAATAAAAACTCAAAATATATATATGTTACCGGCAAAGTATGAAATCGGGCATTCTACAGAATGCCTAGGCATTCTATACAATGCCTAAATCTAGCCGGCAATGTATGAAATGATTCCTATTTCACACATTGCCTAGGCATTCTATAGAATGCCTAATGAGAAACCGGCAAAGTATGAAATACATCTCAAATTCGTTTTGAATATTGTCATTTCGCAAGACATAAAACTTTTAACATGTGTCTCAGGCTCAGAATTTGTTAGTTATACATTGCTGTTTGTTCGGAAATGTCAAAATGCTCAATTTTACTTAAACTTGTTCAACAAAAAATTGGTTTTTCCTGTGCTGCCTGAAAATGGAGGAGCAAGCTATAGTGTTGGAGAAGGTGTCACGATCTACAGCAGGGGTCGGCAATCTGTGTCACATGTGGCACGCGGTACAATTCTCAGAGGCACTTTGCACTGCTCAAAAAATTTGTAAATTTTTCGATTGTTTGATTTTCAATATTCGTATAGTGTCCGGTTTCATATACTGCATGGATCGCTTTCGGTTATCCGAACAACCCCGCATCCGAACGGTGTCCGGTCCCAATTGATTCGAAAAAACGATGTTCTACTGCAAATTATAAAATCAAAACAATTTAAAATATGAATAATCAACGTCACACCCTCAGTAGGCCACCGTAAAATTTTCAAACGTTTACCGGTCCCGAAGATAAAAATGTTGGGAAGAACTGTTATACAGTATAACGTCACGGATTCTTTTTTCCCCCAATGGGGCTACAGATTGTTATTTTTACCATTTTCAGACCTAATACATTCCCCAGGGGCTGCTATCCCTTTTTAGTGTGGCACCATGTAGGCGATACCGATTGCCGCCGGTAATTTTGACTCCCTGTTTTCATCCCAGAGGGAGGTACCTGAGCTCTGAACTTGTTCTAATTTGCCAAGAGCAAAATTAAATTCCGAATTCTGGGGATGTGATAGAATTCTGAAAGAACTTTCAAACAAATACAAAAATGTTACATGTTATGATATTGAACTTGTACATCCACCTTTGTGAACCTTGCCAGAAAAAACAGAAAATTATTTAAAAAAAGGTATTGTAGTATAAACTTTGATTTTGTTTCCGAGTGCCAATATATTGGCAATTGTAATGAGTGGGAAATAGGATGGTGTCTATCGACTTAGAACTTCTGAAGGAATTCGAATACAAGTATATGCGAAATCACAATTTAGCAATATTTTTTTTCAATAGCAATCTTATTTTGTCAGAATAACATTTGTACATTTAGGAATGTAAGTCATTGATATAATATCCTTATCATGACCTTTTTTCATACTTTGCCTAAACAGATTTGGGCATTCTATAGAATGCCTAGGCGTTCTATACAATGCCTAGGCAAAGTATGTAATAAATCTCTTATTTCATACTTTGCCTAAAAACGTCCGGCATTGTATAGAATGCCTAGGCATTCTATAGAATGCCCGCATTTCATACTTTGCCGGTAACATATATACTTTCTTAAGGTTAAATCAAAAAATTTTTACCCTTCTTTTCTTCTGTAAATGTTATTTTGTTGCAGATATTAAATATTCAAAAGAATCTGATTTTTGAACTGATTTCCATTTATACGTCACAAGATGGTTCTAATAGATTATATTTTAGTATAATACCTTGTGTGTTCCCAAAATATAATTCTTTATAAAAGGGTATTAAGAAAGCAATAAAATCTGTTAATGGCAGTTGAATAAGATTTTCATGTGAAAGTAAGACAGAAAAGCATTATATTCACATTTAAATGGAGAAATCGAAAATAATTACGTAACATTTCTAGATACCACATAAAACTTTTCGAAATAATTCGTTCCATCCTCAGACATCCGGATATTGTGAAACATATTTATATGTAATTGTAAATGTATGAAATATATGTGTAGTACCTTTATTTAAGAGTTTAATCACATTACTTTTTAGTTGTTATTGCAAGTTATCAAATGTTTAAAAATAGTAAAAATAGCCAGTTGGTCCTCTTTTTTACTACAACAAAAAAAGTAGAAATTGTTTGCTAAGACATCCTTTTTTTTCTCTTTTGGACGTCTTCCTGCTTATCATTATTTTGAACAATTAATTCTGGTTTTGATAGTTTTTTAAAAGGAACTAATAGGTTAATGCAAAAGAGAATTTAATAAATTTGTGTAATCATCTTTCTGAAAAATTATCTTACTTCTTCCTTTCCATACTTCTACAGAATACTAAAATAATAATTTAATATTATGTAGAGTAATGAACGTTGCTTTTTCAAAGGTATAATTAGAAAAATATAATAATCACATTCATTGGATGCAATAAAGTATTTAAAACACATTTAATGCAGTGCCTAAAATTTCTGGTACATAATGTTGGAAAATTTTTCAGTCTTGTCCCTTATCATTAGCACGCAAAAGATACATTTTAAAAATATTTTTATTTATAGATAAACCCCAAGATAAATTTTTAAAAGGCAACTCTTTAAAATTAATTATTATAAGTAAATTTTAAATTAATTCCTCATACAATCATTAATGAGTTACTTTAATGATGTTCAACTTCCTTATTCAATTACGTAACATAGAGTTCTAGAATCCGGAAGTTAAGTATATAATTATGAGAAGAGAGCTAAAAAACAAAGGAAAGAAAAATAAGAACTGATATACCTAAGAACTAAATAGTTTTTATTTATTCGTGCAATTAATTTAGAAAACTCAGCTTGAAATGGATAAAAAAAAGTAAATCCCGACTTGAAGGAACACAGCATTATTAACTGTTTAGATGTAAAAAGAACAAAAAATATTAAATTCGTGAGCTAGAAAGCTAATACTAAATCCAAATTTAATCTACATCAACAACTAATAATAGATGGACCATATACCATATTTTCTCGAATCTAAGCCACCATCGATTCTAAGCCGCACCCCCAATTCTCTACACGTTTTTGAGAAAAAAATAAAAGTTTAAATAAAAGCCTCCTTGATATCCGATACTTAAAAATTTTTTTTTAAAATTTAATGAAAAATAATATTTAATTAATAATTTATTTATTTTACTAGTATTAAAAACTCTTTCAAATACATACATGAACCAATAATTACTCGAACAGCCAGTATGATGTTTCGAAAATCATACGCGCGTCACTCCCATTGTCACATCTAACTTCGGAATTGGTCCCGGCTGCGGCGTTGCCATTTTCCACGATATCATCTTCAACATTTAAAATTATATCATTTTGTTAACGCCATCGACGTATATTTATTCCATTCGCGTCAAATTTTCAATGGTCGTTGCGCTGTTTCCGTTTTTTCCTGCATATAAAATTACCTCCCTTTTCATATTTGCGTCTCTCTCATAGTAAACTTGTCTTAATCCCCTTACCGATACATTTGTGGTTTAGGTGATTAAAAGAAAGCGTACACAGAAAAATTTCCTAAATACGAGCAGACAACGATGCTTAGGATAGACTGAATACTGGGGAAAAAAACTGCGGATTTGGATGTCATCGATGCAAGGGGCCAGAATGGTTGAAGAAAAGAGTGGAAGCACAATTTCCCCCTTCCAACACATGTTTTGCCTTCGATTCTAAGCCGCACCCGATTTTCAGTAGCATTAACACTGGAAAATTAGTGCGAGATTAGATTCGGATGTGTGAATACGGTATATACACGTAGTAATTGACTTAAGGTATCCGACTATACCCTAAAATTGTGAATTTTGCCAAAAATTGACAAACTTTTTTATTGCTTTATTTTATAGGCCATCTTAATTAGCTTTATAAAAATACCAAGTTTATCATTTTCCGTTCACTAGAACAAAAACTACAAGTGTTTTAGTAAAAGCAGATGCCATTACTTTAAGCAAGATGTCACACTTTAAAACGCGGCGTAAATTACTCGAAATGTGATTTTTTGAAAATAATCAAACGGGGTCAGCGATTGCTAAAAAAATTTTGAAAATAATTAAATGAAATTTTTTGTGTAAGTTCTGTATAATAGTAGAAGGTATTTAACCTTCAGATTTATCGATCACTGTTTTATTACAAAATTTACAGTCCCTTGTGTGAATAAAATCACTGTTTTTTTAAGCAATTTCATATAGTGACTGAGATAAAGTGCTCTTGTTTTTGTAAAAATTAAATTATCTCTTATCCTGAAGGTCATTTCGACAAAGAATAACATAGCAACATATCAGGATTGAAAAATTGAAAATTTGTTCATAAACCTTTGGTATAGAATGGACTGTGTTTATGTTATTTTTTGTCAACTTTTACCCATTTTTTCCCATTTTAGTAATAATAATTTATTTTTCTCTTCTTAATTTTAGCATATTTTTCTTTAAATGCAATAAAGAAATCTAAAAACAACAAAATAATCCACATATCACCATTTTTTTTAGAAAAAATGTTATCGCAACCAGTCGGATACCTTAACTTTTCTTTCGAGGGATTTTAATTCATAATGGTCTTGAACGTTCCAAGATTTTGCGTGATATTTAATTTTTATGTTTCCCGCCTAACGGAAAATAATCAACACTTTATCTTCAAAAAACTGAAACGTGCGTCAGCACTTTTAAATCGGAATGATGCTATCCTGCATCATCTGCGTATTTAGACTAATTAGAAAAACCTTTACCGGAAATCATATGATTCTAACAGATTCCAGTTGACCAAAAGTATAAAATATTTGGATCTCGGGAATGAAAAACCTACTTTTGTGACTGTCGTAAATCTGCGCGTGTTTATCTATTTTGGTTTGTGCTGTACATTTCGTGTTACCGCTTGTTCGTCAATAAAATGTGGATGTTTAAATAATAAAAGTCTCCTCGTCCTTTCCACAATGCAGCAACCTGACAAAAAGATCTCTTTAACACCAAATGCCTTACATCAAGCCGGGAATTACTATAAATATGTATATATATGCCATCAACTACTTCATATAATCTACCATCATCTCCCGTTTACCTTATAAATTTCACTCTGTCGAATTCTTTTATTTACTAGTGACAACAGCATCTGAGAATAGTGTACGAATATATATTTTATACTATAGTACTAAGACTAAAGAGAGAAAAAAATGTGGCTAATTTCAGTTCTTACCATATCTCCATAAACGATTTATGAAAATGAACGCGTGCTTGCAAAAAATACTATGAGAATCAAAAAAGTTAGAACAAATTTCACATATTTATTTGAAAAGCACTTAAACATTACTCCCTGAATAACAATTTTAAACTTTTATTTAAGTATTTATTTCTAATGTAATTTTTCTCCTGCAAAATAAATCCTTATTTATTTCGAAGGAGAAAATAATGTGTGCATCAATGACTTTAAATGAATGAGTGTGTGTGTATTTTATGAAAAAAAATACGAGTTAGATTGATGCAAGACTGTTCTTAAAAAGAGTTTAAAATCAATGTGCAGTTCGCGCGCGTTATTACCGTTTTATCGTCTAAAACTGTTGAAACCTATTTTATTTATAAAAAAAGATATAAAGGACTCGAGTGTTTTATTAATTTATTTAATTTTGCAAGTTGTTCGTAGTTTAATTGCTAATTTATTAATTCCTTAAAATAACCAAAGTTTACACTCTGATATTTGAAAATTGTAAAATAAATTGCCGTTTGTTTTGGTAAACTGTTTAATAATAATTATTAGAGGATTTACCAAGTGCATCTTAGAAAAAAACCCGAAAATCTATCCAAATATATTGTTATTATGTATTAGTGATCTCACTTTACTCTTATTCTTTCTTTTAACTTATTTATATATTTACATATCTAAAAAAAATCAGCAAAAATAATTACAATAATTTTTAAATATATTTTATTCCTAAAAACTAATAAAGAGGTAAACCTATTTTAAGATTATGTTTCAAATAAGGATCTCATTGGCGAAGACAGCCTTAAACCAGTGCTTCTCAAACTTTCAATGTTTGAGACCCAATTTTCAATTATAATTTCCATTGTGCCTCCCCCCCCCCTTCTACAATAACAATGTATTTATTGAATACAAAAAAATGTACTTTGACGCTAAAGCTACACAATGCGAATTTACTAATAAACCATAAAAATTATCAAGCTAAGTAATAAATTTTGTATATAACAAGCTCTCTCTCTCTCTCTCACACACACACACACACACATGAAAGGCACTACTAATTGTTAAACTTGTTTTCAGTGCATTGATAAATTAATTATCAAAAACATTGCGCAGTATTGATACATTTGTTTAATCAACTCGTTACACAAGAATAGCCGCAATACACAACAATTGGTTATGTTTTTTCTAAGAGGGGGGAGGGGAACAGATTTTGGAAAAAAATCAGATTGATGGATCGATTTTGAAGAATCTACAACAAATGCTTAGAGTATATTGTCGCAAATGCACAAATCTGTTGTTTTTAAAACAGAACACGGAAATGATGATTAATTGCTATGTTTACATTTAGCCACAGGTGACATTTGATTGAGGAAATTCAAAACACATCTCTTCCTCTCTGATTTTTGAATGTATAAATTATATCCTTATCTTCAACTTTACTGTTCCCATTTGTTACAGATAATGAGAAGGGAAGATCTTGGTGGAGAAGAGCAAAATTATTCTGAATCAAAGAATGATGAAATATATAATAAAAAAAAACATTAAAAAATTATAAATTAGTATAAAGTTAATTCAATAAGGTTCCAGTTCTTAGTTTTACTGAATTTAATTAAATTAACAACATGTTTTGTGTGATATTGTAGACTTCACTGCGATCCGCCTCTCCAGTCTGTATAATTCTTACTGTTGTTATTCCTCCCTTTCGCTCTCTTCGATTGCATAAATCATTCCTTGAACTCTTTATAAATTATACCTATATTTCGAAAAAAATTCGATAGTATTAATTGTACTCTTAATTTATGCTTACTAATTATGCTACTTTTTCTCTTACTAAAAAATCTGCTGAATTGTATATTATCCTCTGCTTTTATCAATAATTGAAATCCTAAAAGTCATATAAGAATCTATAAAAATAATTATTCATATTAGAACTATAAATATACCATTTTTAAAAGTCATATTAATGGAAAAAAGTATTGAAATGTGTTAGAGTGTTATGTACTATTTTTAAAACAAGTAATATAAAAAAAAAAAAATTAAGTCAATTCCTACTTAGGTCAACAAAGAAAAACTTTATTTTAGTTACTTTTTATTAAATAATTACAATTAATATAAATATGTATATACATATGACAGAGTCACAATATTAAGTGGCAAAATAGGGAAAGCGATTTTCCTCGCAATTTTCCTTCTTTATATGGTAGTGGACTATTACTTTTATTTGTTACTATAATAATAGTATAGCAAAAATAAATCACATTCTCAGAAATTAGGCCATCCCAGGTGGGATTCGAACCCATGACCTTTGGATCGGGAGTCCATTGCGCTACAGCAGGGGACAAGGGGTGGGGGTAACCAGTGGCACGCAAAGATTTATTAAAAAATTAAAATCATAACGATAAAAAACATTTTTTGCAATTTTATTAAGAGAAATGCGGTTATCTCAGACAAAAATAAATAAATAAAACTATCAAAATTTATTTTAAATCAACTTAATTGAATTACAATAGAAAATTATGATGTAGAGTGCACTCCATTGTGTTCGCTGGCTTTTCAATGGAATTGCACTCACTAGATTTTGGTATATGTGGGAGTGTGTTTTAAAACATCTGTAAGGAAGCAATGGATGCTTTATGCCCTATTGAAGTGGCATGCATTATTATTTTTTATCACATAGTGGCACTCTTCCCCAAAAGGTTTTCCACCCCTGCGCTACAGGGACACAACGAGTGATTTTTCTTTTTATATATGGAATGGGACTATTATTTTTGTTTTTTACTATTGATTCATTAATTAAACAGAATTAATGAACTAAGATATCCGTCTGGTTGCGACAACTTTTTTTAAAAAAAAAAGGAAATATGGGGATTTCTTTGTTACTTTTAGATTTGTTTAGAGCATTTTAAGAAAAATATACTAAAATTAGGAAGAGAAAAAGAAATTATTATTACTATAATGGGAAAAATAGGTAAAAATTGATAAAAAATAGCATAAACGAGGTCCATTCTGTACCAAAGGTTTCTGAACAAATTTTCACTTTTTTTAATCTAATGTGTTGCTATATTATTCTTTTTGAAATAACCTTCAGGATAAGAGATATTTTCTTTTTACAAAAACTAGAGCACTTTATCTCAGTTATTATATGAAATTGCTTAAAAAACAGTGATTACATTAACATAAGGGACGATAAATTTTGTAATAAAACAGTGATTGATAAACCTGGAGATTAAAACAATTCTACTATTGTACAGAACTTACAGAAAACATTTCACAGTTAATTATATTCAAAACTTTTTTAACAATCGCCGACCCCGTTTGATTATTTTCAAAAAATCACATTTCGAATAAAACGCGTTTTAAAGTATGACATCTTGGTTAAAGTAATGGCATCTGCTTTTACTAAAACACTTGTAGTTTTTGTTCTAGTTGACGGAAAATGATAAACTTGGTATTTTTATAAAGCTAATAAGATGGCCCATAAAATAAAATCATTAAAAAAATTCGTCAATTTTTGGCAAAATTCACAATTTTAGGGTAGTCGGATATCTTATTGTTTGAAAAAACTGTATTAACATCAAGTGTCATATCCAATACAAGTTTTAAAAAATGTATTTGAACTTGAGTGGATGAATAAAAAGTATTTTATTAACGATTGAAAATTTAAATAATATATATATATATATATATATATATATTTATATATAGGGAGACTGTGAACTAAAAGTAGTAACTGAAAAACGGGAATTAAAAGCGTCTATATTCTATGTGCTTTACTGTGGAAATATTTTATTTTGCTTTTTTTTTTCTTCTTAAATTACACATAGTCGTTAGTATAAGAATTACCAGACTTAAGCCCATTTGCTTTTAAATTCATTTCATTTCATTATTACTTACATTGTATAAAAAAAATATTGAGTTTTTATGAACTTTTAATGCATTTACGTATAAAGATTCTTTGCTGTAAGTAAGCAATATACGACAAAAACTACTTTTTATTTAATGTGAAATAATATTTTGGTTAATTTTTCTAAAATAAGCAATTTTGCCAAATGGATGCATATAAAATGCATCTTGCGATCCATCATTTATTTTCTACAAATTGTGATAGGTGGATTACCCCAACCATCAGTGTACGAGAGTTAGAAGGAAGATTAGCCGTAGTCAAAATAAACACAGTGTATTTACAAGTCTCGACAACCCAAGATTAGGAAATGCACCTTGAACTAATTACGGGAGCAAAAGTGAGGAAGACGATATCAGTAATATTTAATCATAAATTTAATCACTTACTTCAGGAATGTCTTAGCTATAAAGATTCCAGACAATCTAAGATACGTTAAAGTTGATCTAGACACTTTCGTCTAGTACGCTAATCCTCACTGCTATCGTTTAGCTTCTAACATCTCTCTCTTTTGAACCTAAAAGTTAATGTTTAAATATAAGCCTTCATTTGCATACGTCACATCTTCTTCGGGAGAAAGTTTTCAATAGAGCAATATTCAAAGAAAGAGTTTCCACAAGAGGATTAGTAGGAGGTCTGAGAATAGACCCAGTTACCATTTTTCAAAAACTTCTACACCAACTTAAGCAAAGTTTTTAGTAAAAAAATTAATGTCCAATTAATGTTTAAATTAATGTAAATTAATGTTTAAAAATTAACGTAAAAATTTAATTTAAAAATAGAGGTATTCATATACTAGTCTAAATTCTAGAAAAGGAAACTAAAATTTAAAATTGAGCTTCTTAAGAGGATTTTAAAACTCTCCCTCTTTCTACTAAATATCACTTATATTAATTTAAAATTTGATTAATTGTTCCTCTTTTTTCAGAAATCACTTGAGAAAAGCTAACATAAATATTTGCATAGCATATCACATTCACATTTTTTCTTAATTATAAAATTTGTTTTCTTAAAATTTGTCTATAGTTAAGCTTAAAAATTAACAACAACAAAGGTTAAAAAAAATAAATTAAGTTTACAATTACGATGGTAATTTTTGTGTTTAAAAATGTGCTCAATTTTTTAAAAATTTGTACAGGTGAAAGAAAAAAACCATAACAAGGTTAAACAGGTATAAGGACAGAGACAAAAATAGAGATAACTTCTAAATATCAAAGTGACAGTGGCAGCCGAATAGCCATGATCACTCGTGACCACCATTGTTTTTGTCACGTACTGGTTTCGAACTCAGGGCCGTTTTTAATTTCCCCCGCGCCCTAGACACTTCAAATAGTTATGCCCCCCCCCACAGCACCCCTCTTTCTGCTTCAGTTCTTACCTTGTCAGTTACGCGTTTCGGGAGGGAATTTCCCTTTACTCTTTTCTCTTTTTCCTTTCCTTGTTTTTGCTGTTTGGAGAGTCTATCCATTATCCACCACCTATGGACCGCCTTACCCTAGACCAGCGATGGCGAACCTTTTTGAAACATGGGTCAAATTTTGTTCAAATATTTTTTAGTACTAGTTCGTGGGTCACCAATGCCCACTTGCACCAGAGCTAAGTTTAAAATGTTTAACTGAGTATTTTTGAAACTAAACATCTTTAAAATTCAATTGGATTAACGGGTAAAAATGGGCATGGTTTGAAGAATTAAAAAATTTTAGTTGGGTTAAAAATTCTTAAGTGTTTGGTGCAAATGGTAATAAGTATGAATGAACAAGGAGTAATGAAAATTACATACAATATATATTATGATATATTATTCATTAGTATGTATATATATATATATACATAATATATGTAAAACACAAAATTGATTATAAAGTATTTAATGAGAAATCTGTCGCTGTTTATACACATTTCCCACTTCATACACATTTGTTGTTATTTGCGTATTTTTGGAATTATAATAATCAAACTGAGCATTTAAATTGCTTTTGTGTCAATGAAGTGCTTGAAAAAACACAAAAAGAATATAAGTAATCCACACAAATGAAAAAATCTAAATAACCCCCCGTAAACAAATCCTTAATTGCCTAGTAAACGTGGGTCAGTTAAAACGTTTGCGTGGGTCAGTGCCTGACCCACGGGTCATAGGTTCGCCATCACTGCCCTAGACTATCAATATGCAGCCGTAAGGAAAGGATGGTATCATGGTTTCACCACTCTTGTTCATTTCTTACTTGACGAGATCATGGACCACCCACAATTAGTAAATTAATGAAATCGTTTGCAATTATAATATAACTATTGTATGAACTGTTTTCAACCTGTTAATTGTCATCTTTTTTAACGCTTATCACTTTACTATCATTAACTTTTAGATATCCTTATTCTTTGTTGAGTCACTGTCATTGTACTTGTGCAACAAAGGTTTTCTTCGAGTTTTGATCATTGCAAAATCATTAATAAAATCGTTGTAATCACTTCCCATTGCAATGTCATTTTAAATCTATAGCAATATCAAATTGATAAGCTTTTCATTTTCCATAGTAGATCTCATTAGTCTTTACTCTCTTGAAGGCAAAAATACTTCTATCATGATTCGCTAAGCGGTGGTACGTTCGCTGTAATTTTGATTTTTTTCTCTTTTTTCACCCCCAAATCTTTTGGACATTAAGCACATCTCTAGTATGCCTGAGTGGAAAAACGGTCCTGTTCGAACTTGGTTGCCACTGAAGACCCTCCACGTGGAAGGACTGGCGGACGTTAAATCTATCGAAATTCAAAGTCTTGGTGCTTTCTAAATTCTGGGATTGTCAACTCAAATATCCTCTTCCTTATTTGACAGCCTTTCAAAATTACGAGGTCTGTCACCTATAGCCCTCGTATTGCTTCGGAGTTTGACGTTAATCAACACACACTCAACCAATATTATTAATAGATAATTGGTAAGAAAAAGCATCTTTAATATGATATATATCTTTGGAAATAATATTCTTCAAAATTCCTCCGGTAAAATTCAGCAAGTTAACTGAAAAGAAAATTTATTTGATTTTTTAATTCCTTTTTTTATAAGAATTTCGTTTTAATTTTCTTAACCTCTAATGTGCAAACATAGTTATTCATTACGAGAGAATTAATTCGTTCTTCCCTAAAGAAATCGAGACTTCAGGTTTTTTTAAAACTGTTTATAGAGGAATATACTTTGCATCTAAAAGAGAACGACAAAGAGAAGCTCTCATTTAAAAATTGTTAATAACTCTTACAAATAATTCAACTTGTGTAAGAATTAAAACGAAATGTGTGAAACGTAAAATAAATATTCCGTATCTTGTGTCCGTATCTTAATGTCTTTGTGAAATTTATATTTTAATGCATTATTAATGTAATAAAAAAATTAAAAAATGGCATTTTTAAAGCATTTTTTTTGTTTCAATATATGTTTTTTGTGTACTTATAAACAACAGTATGCATGAAAATATTTTAATTGTAAGGTTCCCTGAGATCTACATTGAAGCATATGAGAAGAATCACAGTACAGTGGAGAAGAAAGAGGACTTCAGTTTTAAGTAAAGGCTGGGACTTTTAGGTTTGAACTCTTTTTAATGTATTGCAGTCGAGTTAAGTAAATATGAAGCAAAAAGAGAATTCATGGCCCCCTTCTAGACATTCTTAAAGAATTTAAATCTGTCGGTACAATATCAACTCTTCGAAAAGAGAAACGTGGAAAAAGATTTGATGCTATGAAAATAAAAAAAATTTCAACCGAAGAAATTTTATGTATAGAGAGAGAGAATTAGCCAAAACAATCTCATAAACAAAAAAAGTCTCAAATCATTTAACTATCGAACTTATTTTTTTCTTCTATTATTTGTATTATGAATTCATCAGTGTTCTTTTAAGCGGAAATAATTTCATAACTCAAACAAATTACACTAAAATTAATATTTTGAGAAGTATGAATAGACATTTTTTTATGAAAATAATTTAAGCTTTCGCACAATGAAGAAAGAAGAGAGAAAATTATTTTAAAAGGGCTCAAATTTAGTTAATACTCATTTTTATAAATTTATTATACAGCTAATTAAACCGTTTTATCGGTATTTTATTACATTTATCGTGTCGCTTCAAACAAATTGATTATATTAGCTTTACTTTAATGATATCATGTGCACTTCGTTAGATTTGATAATGTGTGGTGTGGTGTTTGTGTAGTGTATGATTTTTTTATTTATCATAATACAACAAATTTTTTTCAAATAACAACGAAAAACATCCAGATATAAAATATAATATCTTATAAATAATTCTATATCTTTTATGGAAATTGTCTTGTATTGCCCGGAAATGAAGTTCTATTTTTAGTAATTCCTGACATATACAGATTTAATGGATTTTTTTTATTTTTAATAACGGATAGTTTTGAGAACTAAAAATTTTCTAAGCAATTATAATTTCCTAGCCTACCTGAAACTACCTGTTTCTTCAAGTATATATCTATTTCCCCCCCTAGAATTTTTTGAAGTTCTCTAAATTTTTTTTATTTTTATTGCATGAACGCAACAGCCACCTATACGTGCATTTCTCTCGCAGTAATTTTTAAACAATACTAGACTTTGTTCCTTTTGTTAAAATTTTGTACGCTAGATGGCAGCATAATCACATCTTATTTTCTTTCCTATATAAAGAGATAGTATAATTATTAAAATCAACGAAATTAAACTTATAGCATCGCTACATATTATACTTCATCGTAATAAAAAATTAAAAAGTTCTTAAAATTTAAAAGATTATTAAAAACTCGTTGAAAAAAACCATAAAATTCTTATCAAACGGAAATATTATTGATTCTGTAAAAGTTAAAGGAAAAATATTAATTCAATTGTCATAATCAAATATTAAATACCCTAGAAGGATTTTTTAGAAGGAAATTCAGAATCGCTTTGCAAAACTCTTTAATTTGATAAAATACTGAGCATTTTAAAATAAAACATAGAGAATTCAGACCAAATTCTATCAAGACATTTGTTGCATGATAATGATTAACTTATAAGTCTATAAAAAATAGACCATATTTTTCGGTCCATAAGACACGTGGGACTGACTACAAGACACGTCCCAAATTTCCGGGAAGATTTTTAGAAAAGTATATTTTATTAAATCTATTAAATTATCTTCTGTGACCGTAAGACGCATTTCAATGTTAAGTAGATTTTTCTAAGTAGAATGTGCGTCTGATGGAGAACGTCAAGTGAAAAACGAAGAATTAAGATTCCTGTGGCCAAATTTCTTCTCAATGTTAATTTTTGCACAGCTCCTTTTGTCTGATTTAATGAGTTTTCAGCTAAGGAAAAAGAATTTTTTCTCCTTGTTAAACTAAAGAAATATTTTTAAGCAGAAGCGCGCGTTTGCCATGGGTAAAGTAAATGAATGAATAACACTCTTGAATGTCAAAAATATTTAGTCAGAATTTGTAAATATAAAAGATAGAATGCCGAAAAAGATAGTGCCACATAATTTGTGTATACAATAGATGTGAAGGAAAATATTAAAAAAAAGATGTTTTGCAACAATATGTATCCAATATTTGCTTCATTATTACAAAATTAAAAAACAATAATGAATTAATGCAATTAAGCAAAATGTGTGAAACGAGGGAATACATTTATGACAAAGTAATAGTTCACAAGAATGAGAGAGAGAGAGCTATATGTTTTTAGAAAAATGAACAACATGTTTACTTAAAAGGTTTGTTGTATATAACTGCAAATTAAAATTTAACTGAACACAAATGGCACAATTTGTTTTTTGATGGAGAAGAAATTAATTCTGAAAATGAAATTCACATTTAAAATTGCTGTATGTTGTTAAAGTATTTGTGCGATATTAGATAAATAACTATACCAAGAAGAAAGCACAAAAACTAGAAAATTCTTTGTATTTCTAAGTAATGGACCCAAAAAAATTCAATGTGCATACGACCGTTATAAGCAATAAAAATATAAAACAAACCCCATCATATAAAAATAATGAATATTCATAAATAAATTAAGATATGATCCTTTTGTATAAGTAAACTAAAAAAATAGAGCATCTATGTAAATTAACACAGCGAATTTTTAAAGACATATCAATTCCGAGGAATATTAACAAATATATCTAATTATTTTACTCATAATAAATAATCACTGAAGTTTGATTGGCATTGCATTTTCAGTACTTGAAATTGTTCTATTCTTTTAGATTAATAACAAAGAATTATTTAATAACACTTGCAGAGTACACTGCGTAATTATTTTTTTAACTGAAAATATACAGAAATATAAAAAGCATTAACTCTTCAGGTATGCGGATGAAACTCCACTCCACTGTTTCCTCCTTTCAATTCGTATAAAGTGTCATACTCCAATCATTACTGGGTAATATGTTACAGCATTAACATCTTAGTTACAGTACATCAGAAGTGCATTAAATTAATGGAATAGATACATTGACGACTCACTGTAAAATATGAAGAGGCTAAGTACTTACAAATGTCCGTCTGATTAGTTATAAAGGAATTAGGTATTACGAAATAAATTAGTTAATGGTAATACATTTCTAAGTTGATATTTATTTAAAATTATTTATTGCTCAAATTCATAGTTTTATAAAAGTCAGTATTTTGTTTTGAAGCGGAAGGCTCCTTTTTTCTTAGAAAATGATACAAAATACTTAAATTTTATGTATTTGTATACTATTTTAATTCTTAAATTTTCCCTGATAGGTGTAGAAATATCTGAAAGAAAATATTTAAAAATCATAAAAATAATGAAATATCCAAAAACTTATATATATATATAAATTCTACAAAAATAAATTATTAAATATCCCACAAATCCGAGGGAAATGGAATTCTGAAAATTATAACTAAGAATATGGCTTCTAATATAGGAAGAAAAAGTTAATGGGAGGGTGGGGGGGGGGGGGATGGGGGTACTAAAATGCAAAACTTTTAGGTTTTCTAAAGCTGTTCCTTAATTAGGGCAAGTTTATAAATTCCTAACCTTCCCCTTCAGCAAAATTTTATACATAATAGTAAGAAAAAAATAATGAAGAGCAAAACCAAAATTGAATATCAGTTAAGCCTAAAAATTTCAATTGTATTCGAATAGTATGCTAGAACTAAAGATAACTAATTTGAAGTATAATATATAAATGGAAATATTTATATAGTAAAAAATATAAAAATAGTAAAAAAAAAAAAAAAAAAAGAGCAATCATATAAATACAGAAAACTTACTGAAATTTCGAAAACTTTTTAAATTAAAAAATAAAGCCAAATATAACGAATGTGTGCTTATGTTTCAACTTAACAATTATTTAACAAAGATTAATTCTCTAAATTAACTAGCATATATTTTCGATAGATTTTAGACCAAATATTTATTTGTGAAATTTTTACGCAATCGATGCTTGCATTTTGTTCCCCTGTCGTCTTGAATGAAAAAACTTCTCGAAGTAAATATTCTTGAAATAATTTAATTTATATATATGATTTTTATTAGCATCGCACTTAAAAGCAACGCCACACACAGGGCTTAATGGACTTCGTAATTTTGAACACCTCAATCAAGTGACGAGGTTGACATCTAAACCGGTACCCTACTTCCACACAAAGCCACCGTAAAAACTTTTAAGCCTCATCAGTTATTAGAGAGACTGATAACTGATGAGGCTTAAAAGTTTTCACGGTGGAACTCATACCAGAACTCAATCGACAACATCGGCCATGAGCTTGCGACGATCTCGGATACTGTGGCCACATGGGTATCCTTGAAAACAAATAAACAATATCCCCTTAGGTGGTTTGTCCACATATCCGCATATGAAAAATAACATGCAACTTCAGTTTTTTTGCTATATATATTCATTTTAAATAATCAGAAGAATAAAAATATTATGCTACTAGCTCAATATATTTTTCTGCATATTGCAGAAATAAATCGAAGAATAAGTAAATTATGGTAAATAATTGATTTTGTTTTAAAGAAATGTGTTCACACACATTAATTGTGTTTTTTTTTAGGAATTCAATATAAGTAATATAAATCAATACGCGATTTATCACCTTTCACGGCTGTGTACTCACCTTTTTTTTTTTTTACCCAAGGGAGACAGAACTCACCCAATAAAGGCTTAGATCAGGGATGGGCAGACTTTTCCAGCATACGGGCTACTCCTAATTTTTCAAGGTATTGCGGTCCACCTATTGGCGTAGGTGTGGTGAACTAAGAAAAAAGGTCTACAATATTCATTATAACTTAATAAAATAAATACTGAATATGTACTTAGCTTCATATAACTAAAACAAAATAAAAACTCTCACTTTTAAACCCACGTTTAAAGCAAAACGCAAGGTACAAACATAATAATAATAGCTACAAATATAATAACACCAAATGACGCATTTATTATCAAACAATTCAAAATACATTAAAAAATAAAATATTTCCATCTAAAGTTAGTTCTTGTAGATACAGCCAGTATTGGACTTAGCCTGCATACTGTCAGTCAATCTTGAATATTTTGGGATAATAATTACTAACTGCTAATCTTCAGGCGGTCACCCCAAAATGTCTTGGCGTTCTACTGGTCCATCGCGATCGATTTAATGCCCACCCCCGGCTTAGAATCTACAGATTGATCCATTGTTTATTAACTTCACATTTCGAAGATACACGATGATTACTGGCGACGAACCTCGTACTTCTGAACCACAATTAAATGGCGACGATGATACCTAATCTGGCATTTCGTACCACGTGAGGACTTTGAGCCTCGAGAGATTTAAACAACACCAGCCATTCTACATGGCATCGGCCACTCTACATGGCATCAGCCACTCTACATGGCATCAGCCATTCTACATGGCATCAGCCATTCTACATGGCTGGTTTTCAGTGACCCCAGGATTCGAATCCATGACCTGACCAAAACAACGCCGGCAATGAGTTCATGACCACTCGGTTAACGCTGTCAATTAGGTCTATAGAACCACCTCCTAAAAAAACTATTCATTTATTCCTTTTTTTTTCTATTTAAATATTTATAAAAATTTAAAGGAAATGCAAAAGTTTGACTGCCTGGATATCCACTTATAAGGAGTTGAATTACTAGAAACACTAAGTTATGTGTGAATTTATTTCATGCTGATAACTTCAATAAGGGAACTAATTGGGCGAATTTCAATAAGGTTTTTCTATTTAATACTGAATGAAAGAAAAAGCTCTCCTTTAAGGGATAAAATATCAAATGGAATCAAGATATTCATAAATTGTCTGGATTGTACCATAGATATAACGTTTATATTTATTTCTTGCCTTTATAATGCTGCATTTACGACATAAAGTATTGAAAATGCCTATATAAAATTCTATTGAAAAGATATAACAAAGCTAAATACACTCCAGCCAAAATTAGTTTTTCAGTCATTTCTTTCTTTACAGCCACTTAATTTTTTTTCTTTAAAAAGAACCCTCTTTATCGAATCTTTCCTCTTGAAAGTTGTGAGGGTGGTAATATCAAAATGAAGCCCTATGACTACTTCAATCGGAGGTGGAGGCGCTGTCATGTTTACGGAAACCTCTCAAATGAATAATACCGTTTGTTGTAGAAGAATTTTCGCTTCACTAAAATAGAAGTAAGAGTTTTATTTCTTCAGAATAGAAAATACAGTCATCCCTTAGTTTGTGTACAATTCTTCATTTACTCGATTTCTAAGTGAAAACAACAACAAAAAATCGGGAGAGGGGGAAGTATTGTGATTTTTTTTTACATTATATGCCATTAATAAATAGAATGAGTATCAAATTAATGTGAACGAATTTAATTTTAAGTTTATTATTCCCTATAATATCAACAAAAAATATTCTCAAACAAAGATAAACTAGTTAGGAAAAAAAATTGAAGTTTTAAGCAAAATAAAAGGTGAATTGTAAACTTATTTTTGAACAAAGATCCTAATACTGAGAGCATTCGATTTCAATTTTGCAACAATAAAAAAGCAAGTAAGCAAATATTCATCACTAATTTCATGACATCTAAAAATAAATCAACTATGATTAACGAAGTGAAAAATATAGCCAACATCCCAACTAATGAAGCAGTACTAAGATGATTTTACAGTACTATAAATGAAGCTATGATGAAGTATAACTATGATGGATGATGAAGAGCTACTTGATGATTTTTTGTTATTAACTCGAACATTTATGGTACGCCTGCGCAACCAAAGAAAAAGAGAATTCTAACTTTTAAAACAGCTGAAGATTTTTTTTAAATGTTGTTGAAAACACATAAAATAATTGAAACAGATAATATAATAACCACAAATATCCTCCGAGACTTACAGAAGTAAATGAAAAAAGGGAACACAGCATACAAATCAAAATAAAAGAGATAAATATAAAGTAAGGCAAAAATTACAAAATCAAATCAAGAAATACCATATAGTGTGAATACAACTTTATTGGAAACAAGCTTGCAAAAGAAAGAAAGAAAGCCAGTGAACTTCAAAAACACGTAATTAAGGCTTTCAAGCATTTTCTTTCTTCATTTACTTAACATTTAACAAAAAAGGGTGAAATGTTCAATATTTTGCTCACCATCAGCACAATAATGACAATCTTAAGGGGCACAGGTTAAGTGTGTGTGTTGAGATATATTTTTAAATTAACAGTAAAGGCTTATTTTTATTTCTGTTTTTTATTTCATTTCAACTGTGTATGTGTGCGTTATGAAGAACTTGACTTATTTAGACTTGAATTCTTCATTATTTTGATTTATGCGAAATATTCTTAATTTGTTTATCTTTTTATTGTTTTTATTTGTAAGGAAAATTCTGAATTTTGGTTTACATTTTTAACAAATATTCTTTTATTTCAGTGATCATGTTTTTGATCTTCAAAATCAAGTTGGAAAAGTATGGAAATTAAAAAATGGTCCAGTAGTTCTGTGTCTGGTAAAAAGTTCTGTAGGAATGCAAACTTATTATTTAACAGAATCACATCAAACTTAAATTGTTTTAAAAAAGAATACTACTAGAATGAATTTAAATATTTAAGCCATGATTTTTTCAAAATTGCTTCAATTGTATTTACAGCTTGTTGTGTTGACTCATGTTCACGCACATTCGATAACTAGCTAAGTAATATGTTAAAAAATAAATAAAAATATAACGCTAGCTAGAAGATATCAATGAATGATAAGAAGTTTTCATCTTAGTTTCACTTTATGAAGATTATTTGAAATTTTAGATTTTTCTTGAAAATTGATATTAATAGTTTTTTTTTTTTTAGTGGTACTCTTTATTGAATGTTTTTAAAGTTGATTTTTTTTCCTGGCTATATATGTTTTCTTCTCTCTTTCTTTGTGTTACTTACTCATCGATAGATCTAATAAATTTCCTAAAGCACTAAATGCCTTCGTAGCTTAATTTCCCCCCTTGTTCAGAATAATTTTATTATTGCTTATTCCTGTCAAAAGGCATGAGAGTAGTCTTAAACTGTACTATTGCTTCGAATTGGCACCATTCTATTGGGTTGTTCGGAAAGTAATTTCGTTTTTTCCCGACAGAGGATTTAATTGTATTTTTTTGCACCCAACTTCACATTTAAGCCGTATAATTTTTATATGCTTTGAGAGCTCATATAGCAAGGCTTGTGTGTGAAAAATTCCAATTAATTCTACGCAGTAGTTTTTCGTTGGTGCCCTTTTAAATATGGAGAGCGATAAGCAGCATTTTCGACATATATATTTTACTGTTTTACTACAGAAAGGGTAAAAATGCTGTTCAAGCCAGAAAGAAATTGACCGATGTGTATGGAGAAGGTGTGTTGACAGTACGCCAGTGCCAGAACTGGTTCGCTAAATTTCGATCCGGCAATTTTGATGTCGAAGATGCACCACGTTCGGGAAGGCCGGTTGAAGCTGATAAAGACGCGATAAAGGCATTAGTTTATGCGAACCGGCGAATAACAACACGTGAGATCGGATTGAGGTTAAATTTATCAAATCCAACAGTTTATGACCACTTGAAAGGCCTGGGATTATCCTCGAATCTCGATGTATGGGTTCCCCATGTTCTCAACAGAGAGAAATCTGTGTCGCCGCATTGACGTCTGCGATTCGCTTCTCAAACGTCACGAAAATGATCCGTTTTTGAAGCGCATCATCACTGGGGACGAAAAATGGGTTGTATACAACAACGTCAAACGCAAGAGGTCATGGAGCAAAAAAGATGAACCGACTCAAACCATTTCCAAAGCCGATATTCACCAAAAAAAGGTGACGCTGTCTGTTTGATGGGATTTTAGAGGAATCGATTTTTTTTTTTTTTTTTTTTTTTTTTTTTTTTTTTTTAAGCTTTTACAGGATAACACAACGATTAATTCGGAAGTCTACTGTCATCAGCTGGACAAACTGAATGATGCACTTCAACATAAAAGGTCAGAACTAATCAACAGGAAAGGTGTAGTGTTTCACCAAGACAACGTGAGACCTCCCACAAGTTTGGTCACTCGCCAAAAGCTTTTACAGCTTGAATGGGATACAATGTCACACCCACCATATTCTCCAGACCTGGCACCATCGGATTATTATTTGTTCCGGTTACTCCAAAATTTTTTAGACGGTAAAACCTTCACCTCAAATGAGGAGGTCAAAAACCACCTCGATCAGTTTTTTGCCAGCAAAGACCAAAAATTTTATGAGCGTGGAATTATGCTACTACCAGAAAGATGGCAAAAGGTTTTGGACCAGAATGGCCAATATATAATTTAATAAAATATTTGTTTATTATACGAAAACTGTCTTTCATATCTTTTAATTGACGCCTCACGTCGAAGTAACGCGAAGGTTAGTGGAGACGCTCCTCATAATTTTGAATCACGGTCAAGTTGTAGTGGGCTATCACGTGAGGTTCTCTCATAAGGTATCCGATTATCCTAAACTCGGGAATTTTCCAAAACTTGACAAATTTTTGTTCTGATTTTATTTTAAAAGTAATCTTATTAGCTTTATAAAAATACCAAGTTTATTATTTTCCGTTCACTAGAATAAAAACTACCAGTGTTTTAGTAAAAGCAGATGCCATTACTTTAAGCAAGATGTCATACTTTAAAACGCGTTTTACTCGAAATGTGTTTTTTTTCCTTCAAAATGCTCAAATGGGGACAGCGATTGCTCAAAAAGTTTTCAAATTAATAAACTGAATTTTTTTTGTGTGTATGTTCTATACAATAGTAGAAGTGTTTTAACCTTCAGATTTATTAAACACTGTTTTATTCCAAAATTTGCAGTCCCTTATGTGAATATAATCACTGTTTTTCAAGCAATTTAATATGACAACTAAGATAAAGTGCTCTAGTTTTTGTAAAAATTAAAATATCTCTTATCCTGAAGGTCATTTCAAAAAGGAATAGCAAAGCAACACATCAGAATTTAAAAATTGAAAATTTGTTTATAAACCTTTGGTACAGAATGGGCCCCATTTACGCATTATTTTTTTTGTAAATTTTTGCCAATTTTTTCCCATTTTAGTAACAAAAATTTCTTTTTCTCTCCTGAATTTTAGCATATTTTTCATAATATGTACTAAAAAAATCTAAAAACCACAAAAAAAATCCCAATATTTCCATTTTTTAAAAAAAAAGCTGTCGCAAGCAGTCGGATACCCTAAGTTAACATGGGGAAATATTCCTTAAACTCCTAGTTTAACTGCCATCTCCCTGCAGTGGATTAAGAAGATTGGTTGAAATATTTAAAATTAAGCGAGATAGGAATATGTGGAATTAAATAGCTGTTAGTTGAGAAAGTAGTGATTACAGCAGTTCGGAGATTTTCCCTTTGAAAATTAGATTCAGCAACTAGTTAGTACTCCGTCGCCTAATCCCAGGCATATATTGGCTTTGAAAGTGCAATCCATTTTTCGAAACTTCTCGGATAAGGCTTATTGATCGTTGATTCTGAGACGTGGACGTAATCTGTCATTTGATCCTCAAGAAACATTTCCGACACGTTAAATTTGGATTATTCTAGGTATCTGACAACGTTCGGAACCATGATTTTGCAAAGGCGTATAAATGGATAATTTTTTTTATATTTAGTGTCACCCGAATGAGAATATACATAAAAGAATGTTTTAAAAATATTATTGCTATAAAAATTAATTAAATATTTTTTTGGCAAAAAAATGAAGAAAAAAAAAGGACATATTCTCAACACATTCTCATTTTATGAAAAATGTTTCTATAATAATAATATTTTGCCTATATATAGCTAAGACTTCTATACAGAGCCTAAAGAAGTATTTTTAAAATGTATAGCTTGGACGTTGATCTAAATATATTTTAGAATATCAAAGTTGAGAAACTTATAAAAAATATCTGTTTTTATTTTAATGATGGTAACTCTAAAAATAATGTGAATTTTTCATAAATCCTAGTTCAGACTCTGAAGAAAAGTCTGAACTATATATAGGCAAAATATTATTATTTTCCATCAAAAGGGGAATGTTTTGAAAATATGTCATTTTTCCTTCAATTTTTGTCAAAAAATTACATTTAATAATTTTTAATGGCAATATTATTTTTAAGCAGTTATATATTATATATATATTCTAATATTCAGGTGACATCAAATATCAAAAAAACTGTTCATTTATACTCTTTTGCAAAATCATGGTTTCGAATGTAGTCAGTAACTTTATATATATATATAAGTATCACAGTTGATCTTCCTCATAACTCTTAAATAGAAACAGTTAGTCTAATGAAAAAAATTCTTAAAAATTCTCTTTTTACATTTATGCTTTATGCATTTCTGTCTTAAAAGACATATCTCGCATTTGAGCTTTAAATACATATAGTTAACTTATTAACAATAAAATAAAACAAACGCGTGCATGTGTGTGTATGTGTGCATGTGTGTGTGCGCGCGCGTGTATAAGTGTAAGCGTGGGAGGTAATAAAAATACATGATTAATTTTAAAGAATCTAAAATGATTCTTTAGTATATAGTTTATGCTATAGTTACTATTTATCAATGAATATCATTATTTAGTGTTACAGAGTCAATACGTTAAGTTAAAAGAGATTGGACTCTCCATTAAAGCTCAGTACTCAGATTCCGCATCTGAAGTATGTTCGATAAGGTACACGCATAAAAACGAACAATGGGAACACTTTTCGATCAATCGCTGATAAAACTGCCCGAGGGAAAGAGCACTTCACGTTTTAGAAGAGAGTGATAATAGATTTCTCTGCTCAAGGGCTGGGTATAAGCACTAAAATTAAATAAGAATATCATATAGACATGTTTCACATTTGCTGTATTATAGAAAACCATTTTCTTATTCTATACATCATATAAAATTCCTTTTTCTCAACAGATTATGGAAAAAAGCGATATGAAATAATTGTGCACATTCTTAGATACCACGTTTTGAGGCTGCTCTTGCTACATTTCTCAAATTTTGAACATATTTTTGGACGGAAAATTTCTCCAATGTTGATAATAGTTCGTTTGTACATCCATTAGAAGTAACGCATCCTCAAAATTTTAAAACAATTTATAAATAATCCAGTTTTAATTTAACAAGATAAATTGAATTTCACTTTAACTTTTAAGTATAGAAATGAAAAATAGAATGTATTTATATTCTAGAAAAAAACTGATTATTCTAGGGAAAAAATTGTGAATACGAAAGATTCTTTCTGGAGTATTACCAAAAGTACACCAACTGAATTTTTCCATATATTCTCTATTAAGATCCATACATTTTTTTCAAAGTAAAATTTCTTTATTCCTGTGTAATAAAAAAACACAGGGTGCATATGAAGCCTATTACTCACAAACTGTTTCACTTCTTCTATTCTTTTTCCTCTTAACACTTCTCTGAGCTGCCCAAAGAAATGACAGTCAGAAGGTGTGAAGTCTGGACTATAGGAAGGATGTTCGAGAGTTGTCCAGTGGAATTTCAACAGGTTTTCTTGTAAGGGGTCTATAATTGTGCTGGAGAAGGGAGAACATTACCCAGATCGCAAGAAAATGCCGTTTGGACTGATTTGCGGTTTAAACCTTCTCCAAAAGTTCTTAGCTGTATACTACATAATGGTAAGTCGATCATGAAGAACAGTGTTGTACATTATGCCCTGTGAATCCTTAAAAACAATAGCGATAGTTTTTCCAGCAGAAAACTAAATTTTTGCGTTTAGCGAATTTATTTCATTTTTTGTGCAGATTGCGATATTGGGTGAGTGATTGAATATTAACATCGCACTGTTCAGCAACACGAGGGCTTTTGGCGACGGTCCGCGTAATTTTGAACCATGGTCAAGTGACGAAGACGACACCTGAGCTGGCACCCCCCTCTCCTAACTACCCCACCACATCAACGGGAGGACGTTTGAGCTCTCAACAGATTTAATTGCGATTTGGAATACTTTGCTTTAGAGGTGTAATTATGCATCCATTTTTAATTACGTTAAAATTCGTGTTCAAAATGTGTTTCCTTCTGTTCCATAGTAATTCAAATCTCTTTGATAAATTTCTGTTCGTGCCACTTTTTGATATTTAAAATTCTAGATTTGCTGTGATTTTGCGAAATTGCAACTTATTCCGAATAGTGAATTGCTCTTTTATCTAACTGTGTGTGTGTGTGTTCTATTTTTTATGAACATGCTTCGATTTGAAGGAGATTACTGTAAGATAATTGTTCCAAAATGCTTTGAAACTTCTGATGATGTATATTATAATTCTCAATCTAATATCTATATCTCACATATAATCTATATCTCAATACAAAGATTATTCATACAATTGTCAGAAAAGTTTTTTAACACATTTTAATCGTTAATAAAGAGAAAAATGATAAAGGCATGCAAAACTTATGGTAACAGTAATGAATAAATAAATTTTAAAAGCTTCATTACTTTTCTTATACATCAGTTCTATTTGATAAATTACTTTTGAACGTCTGTAGACATGTGCTAATTGTGAGCTGTTGACATCGAATGAAAAAATTAATCTTGCAATATGGGTTTTGAATGAAAATTAGTGGTTTTTAACACAATGTTGTGGAAAATGTTATTATGAGATCGGCAACATCAATTGTTACTTATAATGTGACATAAATTTTCTTCCTGGTTATTTCTGAGCACAAGATGTCTGCATGAAGTATTAAGTTTCAGAACAGAAAACATAAACGCAAATAATGGATTTATGTTAGAACATAATTCAGCAAAAAGATGTAGTAGCATCAGTTTTCAGTCCTTTGTGTGTACTCTCAAATGTATTAACATTTGAACCTTATTTTTAAAAAATGACAAAAATTTCTGAAATAACATTATTTAAAATTAGAAAAATTCTTGAAAAGTTGGAAAAAAAATTTCAAGCATTATTGAAATACACTCATATATTATAGCATGCAGTTTTCAGAAATATACTTTTTAATTTGCAAAATGAATGGCCTCGAATAAACTACCTTTCTTATTTCTAATTTTGGCCTGATAACCAACATTAACTTAGTTTTTGAAATAGGCGAGCAAAAACAAGAACTATCTTTTATTTTTTAGTGTACGTTTTAGCAGTTAAGGTATCCGACTGGTTGGCGACAACTGTTTTTTTAAAAAAAGGAGATATAAAGTGTTTTTTTTTTTTTTTTTTTTTTTTTTTTTTTTTAGATTTGCTTAGTGCATTTTAAGAAAAATATGCAAAAATTAAGAAGAGAAGAAATAATTATTACTAAAATGACAAAAAAATAGCATAAACGCGGTCCATTCTGCACCAAAGGTTTATGAACAAATTTTCAATTTTTTCAGTCTAATGTGTTGCTATATTATTCAATTTTGAATTGACCTTCAGGATAAGAGATATTTTCTTTTTTTACAAAAACTAAAGCACTTTATCTCAGTTATATAAAATTGAATAAAAAACAGTGATTATATTCACATAAGAGACTGTAAATTTTGTAATAAAACAGTGATTGATAAATCTGAAGGTTAAAACAATTTTACTTTTTCAGAACTTACAGAAAAATTTCAGTTCATTTTGTTGAAAACTTTTTTAGCAATCGCTGACCCCGTTTGATTATTTTCAAAAAATCACGTTTCGAGTAAAACGCGTTTTAAAGTAGGACATCTTAGCATCTGCTTTTACTAAAACACTTGTAGTTTTTGTTCTAGTGTACGGAAAATGATAAACTTGGTATTTTTATACAGCTAATAAGCTGGCCCATAAAATAAAATCATAAAAAAAACGTTTTAGTTTTTGGCAAAATTCACAATTTTAGGGTAGTCGGATACCTTAAATTTGAAAAAGTTTACGTGTTAGCGTGGAAACACAAAAAACATACTGAGTTTGTCCAAACTATTCATCAATAATTGATTTTATTTATGTATTTCATTTTATCAAAAGTCATTTTATACTTCCATGAAAGCAAAGCTACAATCAAAGTAATGTGAAAAAAAAACCTTTCTTGTAGAATATCCCACTGTGGAAGCCCCTCTGTCGTTTTCTTGGCGAAGTAGAAAGCCGAGATATATAATCTTCGTAAATAAACATTCCCTTTGCATAACAACCAAGATCGCATTACCCCACAAAGAAAAGGGAGGGAAAGGGGAAAAAAGTCGAATAAATCTTTCATTAAGGCGCATCTAGGAATTCTATTCGTTTGTGCTGCAATCAATAATCATAATCGCCTGCAGGAGACGCGTCTTTTTGTATCGATCGTGGAGCGATCTAAAGGGTTTCGGATGAAGACCAAGAGATAGAAAAGAGAATGGTTTTAGGAAACGGATTATCGGATAATGCGGAAATATGATCTGCGCGAGCCAGAAGTGAGAGTAATACTTTTCAAGCAAATGAGACGATAAAACAGACTCGATAATCCTTCCCCCCTCCATTCTCGATATCGAATCCAAAATTTCGAGTGCCGCTATCGCTTGAAGCGGTATGGATTTTTAAGTCTTCATCGCTGACAATGCGGATTATTTCGCATCAGCTAAAACCGATAAAACGGATCAATAGATCTTCGTTTCATCCCTTCAGGCCCAATGCCTAGATTTTCCAACATTAGCGATGGAGCGACCAAAAAATGATCCGGCCGATCCTCTTGCAAATTAAAGGATAAGTTAAGACGGAATTGCTTCCACAAGAAAACCAAATAAAGGAAATACTGCGAGTGTGCTTAGAGATAAACCCAGACGAAAGGTCAAATGAAGGTCAACTGATTGAATTTAAATAGTGCCTTTTGCCAATTAAGGCTTATATTGAACTCGTGTTTTTAACTCTTTGGTGACCGGAAAGAAATAATTACGTCTTTGAAGATTATAAACCGTGGCATCTGTGATAACAGTGGTTCACCGATTAGTGAAGCGTATTATGATAATTTAATGTATTGCGTGATGACATATTTTAATACAAAATATGAATGTATAATTTTGTAAGACAGAATGAGATTCATGTAAGATGCGATTTCTAAGAAGGATTATGTTAAGATGTTAAATAATGTATTTAAAACTCAACCTTCATTTGGCAAAAACAAAATGAGTAATTATAAAAAAGAATTTATTTGTACACGTGTGTAAGCGTTCTACTAACTCAAAATAAAATATTATTGTCGAAGGATGGGATAAGTAAAATCAAATGAGATTTTTATTTGTCAGATATAATGTGTTTAGGCAGTGTTAAAACGGTGGAATCTTGAATGAAAAATGATGCTAATATTTTGTAAGTATTAAGTAATTGTCAAGATATGAACATAAATTTTATTTGCATGTCTATGTCTTAAGTTTTTACTTATCCTAAAGAAAAACTTTCAACCTAAAGCAACTAAACCTTCAAACCTAAAGCAAGCTTTTTTCGAAGTTAATACTTAAACAATAATTTAACTCATAGAAAAAAGTTATTTATAGAAAACTAAATCGTCACCTCTGTTGTTTTTGTTCACACAATGGAATACTTTTCCTGAATAAATATTCTAAATTCTCTGCACAGTTAAAATGCTCATATTTCAAAGTATACAATTTTAACACTTTTGATTTTTTCTAAATTCAGATTTACTTAACTTATCTTTATACTACTTAACTATCATTCAAAAAACATTTCACTCAGCTCTACTGATGCATTTCGTCTTATATGAATTCTTATATTTTATACACATACATTCACATTAATACTAAATTCATTACTAAGAATCTTCTTTTAAATAGTCTCATTTTTTTTTAAATTCAAAAAAATTTTACATAAAAACAAAACACTCTTAAAAACACATATGCTTAATCGATTTCTCACAATATAAAAAATGTAAAACATTAGTAAATCAAACTTTTAAAAATGAGGACAACAAAAGGGCTGGTTGTTATAATCTATGTTTCGAAAGTTTGAAACAAGTATGTGTTAAGAAAAGAAAAAGCTGTTAAAAATCTTAAGAATAAAAAATTTATTTGAAAAATAAAAAATAAAAAAAATATTTATAGAGATCTGTAATGAAAGTAAAATTTCATTTTGAATTAGTTAAATTGTGATACAATAATAATGTGTTTAAAATGTATGTATGTATGTATGTATGTATGTATGTATGTATGCATGCATATTAGGATTAAATACACAAATAGTATATAAAATCTGAATTTATCCTTCTTACGCATGTCTCAATTTAAATACATTACAAATTTAAAGTTGTAATTATTGTTTCATTACTCAGTTTCATAAAACTGACATCTGAAATTGCTTAGAAGTTAGTATCATTCCCTGTTATCTTTGTCTTTAAGCTTCTTATTTGCAGTTGTATTTAGTACTGCGGTCTCCGACTAATTCTACAATTTAATGAGTCAGCAATACCTAAACATTTCGTATCAGATGGAACCAAAGATCATGAATGTTTATTTCTGTAACATAAACAAAACCAAACGAATAGCTTATTCAAATGATTTGCGTGAATTTTAAAAAGATGAAAATTTACTGTCCATTTGTTCTTTTTTATTTTAATCTTAAAGTAATATTGAACTGAAAGTATATATATATAGTTCAGAAATAGAGATATTGCATGTAGATAAAAGTAAACTATTTCTAAAAAGACCTGATAGGTAGATTTTGGATAATTCTTTTATTAAAATATCTATTTTATTTTGTGATTTCAATGTTTGTATTTGTTTGTATTAATTCCTTTTAATATGTGCGTGTATTTAGATGTGTGTTACATATAATGTTCTAACTAAAGAGAAAGTTTATCAAACAGTTCACAAATTTTACTATTATTGGAAAGTAACTGCGAAATTTTATTACTGAATATTAAAAATTCTTTTAACTGAAAAAATGAACCCAGAACATTTTTTAAAAACATATCGGAAATAAACTTTCAAATAACCGTGCCAAATCTACAATTTCATTGCCACAACTGTATGTTTAATTGTTTCAAATTTATTTTTCAAAAGATGCCATATTTATTATCATTTTTATAGTACCAATGAAGTATAGATGTATTAAATTTTAGAGTACAATGTAAATTTGTGCCCCAAAGCAATTATCATCTCCCCTGTCTACGAAAAATGCTTTCATCACTCACTTCCGATTGAACTTTTGCATCTGCAATCCTACAGACTAATACACAATCAGTATATTTTTCCATGAGTGCAATTCCTTTAAAAGTAATTACATTATGTGTTGTGCAAATTAGATCTTTATTATTTGTTATACAAAGTTTGTCAAAAAATAGAGAAATTTCAGTTCGAAGTTTGGATAAAGTGGGATCTAAATTTCGAAAGCACTGATGTATATGTTGGTCCCCAAGAATCTGGCAATTATACTCCAGACGTTGCCTTATGAAAAAGAAGCGACCGACGTGGAATAAAAATGCAACAATAAACCTTAATACATATGTATATCTTTCCCAGTTGGGGTTTCAAAACTGATTGGAATAATATCCGTATTTTACGTCGCAAGGTTAAATGCAGATTTAAAATGGAAATAAACGTTTCTTTCTCTTACACCACCAATTGCTTGAGAGAGTTTTTAGAAGAGCAGTATTTTGCTTTATGCAAATTCTTCCCGCAACAACTACAAACAAGCAAGCATCGATTGTTCCAACATCGGGTGAAATGAAACAGCGTGTCTGCTAATAGAGGCTGATTTATTTCCCACATCAAATAAGAAATAGAGCATAGTTATCGATCAATTTGAAACCGCATGGAACACATCTTCATTCTCTCGCTAAATTTTTCTGAATCGCTTCAAGGCGTGATCCCTCGGTCCCCCTGATCGGAGATGCGACCTCCCTGTGTGAACGCATTTCTTAATTAGATTCGTTTAGAAGAAAGAGCTTTTTACCTAAGCTCTTTCGCCCGCCTTTGACTGATAATAGAAGTGCATTGCCAACTAGGTCTGAAGTAACGCCCATCTCAATGCAGAGTGTACATTTTATTTCATTTGGAATCTTCGCCGATTTGGGCTTTTGAAGTAATTCTGTTAGTTGAGTTGTTTAGTATCTTTTCTTACTTCTGTTTCGAAACAGCAGCGATTATTATTATTATTACATGACGAAATGTAAAATACATTGCTTTTTTCAAAAGCTAAATGAAGTATGTTTGCGTTATTCAATTTTGATAAAAATTAAAAATAAACAATAATTGAAAACTGCATTTATTGTTTGTTAGATATTTTTGATTAAAAATATTGGCTGGCAGTGATAATAACAATGCGTGAAAATCGTCTTTCGCTCTCCAAGATTACGTTTGGAGGATGAATTTTAAATAAAAATTCGAGGTATAAGAAAGCCTTTCGAATGCTGATAATAATTTTCACTTTGTGAAAAACAAAACAAAAAAGGTAGTTTGTAGCGTAAGTAAAAGTCCATTGCAGAACAAAGATTGTACAATGCATGTAAAAGACGATACAACTTACTGGGAAAAACAAAAGCTGTAAATCATCCTAATTTAATTAATAATTTAAAAATTCACTTTAATTATGAACACAAGCAACGAAGACAACATTTCTGTGTCATTATTCAAATATACCCTCCACAAACCTGTTTTTAGCGATCTATAAAAGCAAAACACATACACACAAACGTCACCGAGCATTTTTCCCACAAAAATTAGTTTTATGGTCCTTTATCATATTTATAGGCTATGATGATGTGATAATTTCTGTATTTCGCGTAAATGGGGGTTTTATACATTTATTGGTATTATTTTTTCCTTAAACGTCTTAGATTCTCTTTGGCCACAATAATGTTAAATAAAATTCAAAATATCTGTTAACTTTTTTTGCTTAACTTAAAAATTAATTTAAATTCAGAAAATTTATAAATTTCAATGACATTTTAATAAAGTGAATTAACTAAAATTAAGTATTTAATTATTCTCAAAGTTTGGTATAAATATTCATTTAAATTATCAATACAAATAGACAAAATTACAGTATAACAGCGAAAATTACTTGTACGCATTTTTCAATAATTAAAACCAATACTACTACTATGCTGTAAACGTAATATCCAGCTTTTGGGATAAAATTACAAAACACTACTGAGAGTATACATGAGAGGAGCTTGCAGGACATTCTAATGAATATAGGTCTTTTTGCGCAATTGTAACCTCTTATATTACATGTGGGAAAACGTTTTAAAAAGATACCAATAAAATATTTTTATAGAAAACAAATGTTTATTATTTTCCATTTTCTATGCAAAAATATCCATTAATAATAAAAGAACATAGTATGATATAGTTTTTTATAAGTGATATATGGGCTTTTTAAAGAAGTTTAAGTTATTTTAAGGTATCTTTTGTAAAAACAGTCTGTTTTTTTTAAAGGTTGCATATCAATGATTTTCATTTTTGTGCTTTAGAATTCTCTTTTCACATTATTAATATCTGTAGTTTTTTGTATCTTATACATTTTTTTTCAAAATGTTGTAGTAGAAAAAAATTTTTTTTCCTTCTTTGTAATTGTCTAACAATAAAGTTCTTCAAAAAAAATTTCTTTGAAAATTTATTCCATTTTTTGTATTGTTGTATATATTTATGAAGAATACTTTGATACAGTTAAACATGTATAAAAAATTTCATTTCATCATCTGAGTAATAAAATTAAGAAAAAACAAAATTTTCATACAAAAATAACTGTTTTAAGAAACTATATCAAGCCATACTTTTATCATCGACAAATGTTATCATTGAGAAAGAGTGAATATAATGCTTATTATTTAGAGATATGATTCCGAAAAATTAATTGCCGCCTCCTAATATTTGTATTCATTAAACTCCAACATTTTAATGACTGTAACTTATTAAAGTGATCGCAGACAAAAGAAGAAAACACATTTTAAAACTCCTAATAAAGAGAAAAAAATCAACGAAGGGTACAATTATTTGTTGAAATAAAGTAATATTGGACCCGGTTTGAAATTCTTTTCATGTTACATGAGTGTGAGCGTGCACGTGAGTGTTTTGTTTTAGTGTTATATATATATAATATTATTTTATATTTTTATATGGTTTTCATGTTTCCGAAGTATAATTTGAAATGTTTTTAAAGTATTTTTGAACATATCTTTCCTATTGCCATTTGACGGGCTCTCTTTAATTAGGGTATATGGATTTCTATTGCTATAGCATTAAGGTTTTTTATTTTTAGAAATTATTTATAAGTTTATTAATATTTTTCACCATACACTAATTTCTCTTCTTTTTCAGCCCAGAGATATAGACAAATATAGGGAAAGATTGGTGCTTAAAACAATGTTTAACCCTACAATCTGAGTTCTTAAGATTAAGAGTTTCCTAATGTATTAATTTGGTCATTACTCTGTGGCCTATTAAGAGGAGGATTAAACGGCTGGCGGACCTGGTGACCACCAGGGGCATCTTTGGAAACCCCTAGCTTGATCGACTTGTAACGGGTTCTATTCGAGCCTTCAACAAATCCTCTTGGCAAAAAAATTCCATGGCTGTTTGATCGTTAAGCTGATTTCCAAGAGTTAGTAGATAGCGACTGGTGGTCGCACGCCTTAAGATTAGTATTTGACAGGAGAAATCGTCAAAATGTGATTAAGTAACCAAACTTGCTGCTGACCATACTATCAGACTTCAAGAAGAATCACTCTACGAGCCTTAATCAAGATAAGTAGTTTAGATAATTTAGTTATCTGATTTTGGGCTTTCTTATTGCCTTGAAAGTTAAGTTATAAAAGTGCATTTCGTCAAGTGATAAAAATTAAATAAAATTAGTTTTTATAAGATCATGTCTGCTTCTTCCTCGAAACATCCTACACCCGTGACCTTCGGGTCGCGATAGACTCTAATTATAAGTTAAGTGTGCAACAAAAAATCTTACCACAGATTTGAGCCGTGTAGCAAAACTAGCCATCTTTCTTTCGTATATCTGTGTGGCTGGGTAGCCTAGTGGTCATGGTCAGGGACTCGTGGCTAGCGTATCATGAGTTCGAGCTGGAAGCCGCTGAAGACCCTCCGTGTAGATGAGGTCGCTGCACGTTAAATCTGTCTCGTCTCAAAGGTCCTCCCATTGGTGTGGGAGTTAGGAGAGCGGAGTGCCAGCTCAAGTATCATCTTCGTCACTTGAGCATGGTTTAAAATTACGAAATCCGTCGTCCATAGCCCTCTTGCACCTTCATAGTGCGACATTAATATAACGCTCACTCCGTATACCTGCATTGTTGAAATCTGTACAAAATTTTCGCATGCGTTTTTTGCACAAATTTTATTTCAAACAAACGAATGTTATTCAAGTCAAAGAAGTTTATTTTCAGCTCACAACCGTGCTTAGTTACTCTCGGATACATCTGATGGGTGGCTTGGAGGCTGGAAGGCTTAGATGCTGATCGGGTTTGAAGATGGTCCCTAAGACACATGCAATTTGTGTATTCCCCTTGTAACTTGTTGACAGGATGTTGTCGCATTCCTTAGTTGGGGGGGGGGGTCCCAACGGCCGGTCAGCAAAGTTGAATAAACTCATAATTTGGAAGAGTCTCCGTGAAATTTGTAACTTTGCGCTTGGTTCCTGACCAATGGCTAGGCGGGACCAAAGGGCGTGCGGATGAAAAAGGGGGTAATTTGCCCCCACTTAAAAGGAGGAACCGGGACATTTCTCGGCAGATTTAGAGAGAGATTTTACAGATTAGCAGAAGACAGATTACCATGATTTCAGATTAAGAGAGTTAAATTTAGGCCGTCCAAGTACCACCCAGCTCCATGCCTCCGTTTCAGATAAGTGGAATGTTGTAGTATTCTTATTCTTAAAATTTAATAGTGTATTTATTTTAACCTAGTAATGTTTTAAAAGTAATAAACGAATTTGATTTAATTAAATCCGAATTATTCATTTAATCTCATTGTTTTTTAATTGAGTTTTAAAGTACTAACCACTAATATGATGCAGACATAAGTTAAATTAATCGAACCTGCGTAAGTCATAATATGTTAAATTAATGAAGTAATTGTAGCGCTGCATCACATCTTACACTTAAGGGGGGAAATATCCAAACACCAAGAAAATCAGTGTAGACTAACGAAACTCAGGGGATACATTTGTCTAGGCCATAGGTCCTCAACGTGGGCGATAACGCCCCCTTGTGGGTGTTTGGGGCTTTCAGGGGGGCAGTAAAAGACCCAGAGAAAATTAGGAGGCGTTGAGATGGCACGGAGGGGCTTAGGCAGATTAACCAAATATAGTCTAAAAAAATTATTATGTCCTGATAAAAGTAAACTTTAATACTGTTTGCTTATAGTCATTGTATGTATTTAAATCATTTCTATATCACATGTACGAAAATTCACATATTTCGGTAGTTCGGGAAGTTAATAAAAATTTAAAGATTACATTACATTCAGACCTACATTAAATTGAATGATATATAGTGCGTTTTTTTTTTTTTTTTTATATTCTGTAGTGCACATGTTGTCTTTATCTGTGAGCAGTAGGAAAAATGGTTTGTCCACTGCATTCCTTTACGAATATTTTCTAAGAAACATAATTAAATGGAATTAACGTGATTCTTTAAAAGCTGAAATTGTCAATTTAAATTTATTTTGAAAGCAATAGTTTATTATGAATTACTTCGTATCATCAAAACCTCTGCCTGTCATTATAACAGATAAGCTAAAACTTTTATTCCACTCCTTTAAATGAAGAAAAAATTCAGTAGCGTTTCAATTCCAACAATATCCTATCTATATACTACTATATAATTTTAGACATTTAAATATATTTGTGGCAATAGCTATTTCAAGTTCGCAAATAAAAAAATTGGTTCTTTAGAAAAAAACTAAATTAAAAAATATATTCTATAAGTAATAGGATATTTTTTGAAATTTAACTCTTGTTTTCACCATGTGTTATGTACACTCTTATTTCTCTAGAGTGGGAGGGGGCGGTATTGAAAAATTCCATAGAAAAGGGGGCGCCGGTTCAAAAACGGTTGGGAACCTATGGTCTAGGCAATATATTTAATAGATTCAAGATTACAGATTAATGTAAGCGCGAGAAGAGCCATTTCAAACTTCAAATGATGGTACATTCATAACCGATGTAACCGCCAGAATTTTGAATGCAAGTACTAAACGTGCATACAATGTTTCGTACAGGTACCGAATATCAGTTTGGAGGTTAGAATTACATGTCTGTGGCACTTGGTCTGTCAATATACGGGTGTTTAATTCTTTTTATGGATAACGCTGACGTTACCGTCCAATGATGTCCCATTCTAGATTGATTGGAGAAAGATCTAGTGATCTAGCAGGCCAAGGCAACAAACACATCGACACTCTATACAGCATGTTGGATTGCAGCAGAGTATGAGAGCGCACGTTATCTTGTTGAGAAACACCCCTTGAAAAATGTTCTTAAATGTCAATGCAACAGTTTGAATCCCCAGACTGACATACAAGTTTGCCGTCAGGGTGTGTGGATTAACGACGAGAGGGATCCTTCTATAAACAAAATTGCTTGCTAGACTATAACTCCTCGTGCAGGCCAAGTGTGTCTAGGCAACAGAGAAGTTGTTTTCTGGCGCTGACTTGGCCTTCTTCTAATCAGTATACGGCCATCGCTGGCTTTGATCGAAGAACACAATACATCACCATTTTGCTCTCCAATAAGCTCTAGCGTGACAACACTGATGTCGAAGATGTCAGTGATTTGGAGCTAATGGTATAAACGCTGCAGGGCGTATGGCTCGAAGCTATTCCTCAAGCAATCGATTCTTTAGTTCGCTGTATCATTTTAGTGTCAACAAAGGCTATCATTTCTACTGCAGATACACTACGATGCTGCATAGCCATGTGAGGAATACGGTGGTATTCTCTGTCAGTGGTAAACCGCGCGTGGTTTGATCCCAGTTTTCTTGAGAAAGTGCTTTCCCAGAACCACTGTTACCAACAATGATGCACAGTGGTTACATTCCGACCAAGTCTTTCTGAAATATCGTGGAAAGAAAATCCACCTTTTTTTTAGCTCTATAATACGACCTCGTTCAAACCCAGTGATCAGTTTATAAAGGTTTCTTTGTCTTCTTAAAGACATTCTAGACTACCTTCAATTCACTACCGTCAAATCCCAACAACAAATAACTCTCACGAACTTTATAGGGAGTATTTAAAGTACATCTCATTTGCATGTTCCAAGTGGTGCAACTAGCGTTCACTTATGGGCTTAACGTGAAATTTGAATCAAAATCATCTTTCAAATGTATAAACATTCCTACCAAATTTCGTTTATCTAGCTCAACTCCTTCTTGAAGTTGGGATTTTTATTTTCATCAGCGTATTTTACTAATGAAGATAAATGAAACACAATGGTTAGTGATAAAAGATGTGTCTAGTTCAAAAGCAAACGTTTTCAAGCTAGTTGAATTTAGGCTTTAATAGTAAGGTATGGAATCTGGCTGAAATCAGTGATACAAATGAAAAGAAAGGATCACAATACTGGAGGCAACATCCTTTTTGAAACAGATGGACAAATTTGAAACTTCCATAATGATTGTGATTTGGAATATCACACTCTAGAGAATAAATGCTACTAGCAAATCATTGCAATCAGTTGAGTGTGAATTATTAAAAAAGTCCTCTAAAATCACGAGAAAATTATATCTAGAATTTAAGAAATGAATTTGGAAAAGTGGAATAAGAAGCAACTGATTTATCAGGGCTCTCGTTTGAAGAAGAAACTGGACAAGCTCGCAGGCAGCAAAAGAGAAAAATTGCTTTCGGTGCATATAAAGAAGACGATCGTAAATTTTTGAATGAAGGAAAAATTTCATTGTGAATTCATTTTATGTATATGTGATAGGACAAGAGAAGAACTATCCCGAAGAGTTGAGATGTATGAAACTGTAATAGAACACGCTTTACTGTATTTTTTAACGAGAGATTATTACCTTAAATTAAGAAAATAGCTTTATAAAAACTAAAGGACATTTACAAAGACGATATTGAATCTTTAATTGTGACAATGAATTGTATAAGTTTTTACTATTTTTAAAAGAAAACAAAGATACAATAAAAACTCCACTAGAAATCTATCGAGTTGCAAAAGAAATAACATTGACTTTCCCTAACGTAGAGATACTTTTGAAAATATTTTTAACAATATCGATATAAAATGCATCTTTTTCAGTTTTAAAGAGCGTTAAAAATTAATTTAAGAAGTACTGGGGAAAAAGACAAATCGAAAGGGCTATATTATATGTATAGAACAAATTATTTTAGACAAAGTATAAACGGCAAAAATAATTTATGAATTTCTCAAAAAGAAACCAAGATGTAAAGATATATTGCAAAATTGTAAACTCTTTTGCAAGGTTTTTAATTTTTTTAATACAGTTAAGGTTTTTCTTGATCGTTGATGTTAATTATTAGCTGTACATTTTATTTTGATAATTTAAGGTCATCGAATCATTTCACTATTTTGGTTTTTCGATTTTTGAGCCCATGGGCCTCAAACCTTTTACCGCCAGGGCCTCCAACTTGCTTAATTCACCTATAGACCTACGCTGTCTTTTCATACTTCAATACATAGCTTAGTTTTATGTTAAAGTTATAGCAATTTAGTATTAATATTATGATTTTTTTATGTTTCCTATATAAATATACTTATGAAACACACACATATATATATTTTATCTTGACTGGTTATACTTAGGTTTATAACTATTTGTATATATATTTATGGATTATATATATATATAGTCATTCATTTCAATTTATTTGTTATTAATAGAACTATAGTTTACGCGTGCTATTATTAGGCTCAACTTCATTTTTCTTTCAAAGTTTTTTCCTTCACTTTTTATTGCCCTATTATATCGAAATTTTTCGCTGTAGGTAAAGGTTGGATCCTGTAAAGCAAGCTTAAACCTATTTCACTGTCCTAAATCAGTGACAGCTCTAGAAAACATAATAGTTTTCCTTTTTGGTCTATTGACTTTTTATATATCTACTTATATTTTGGAGGGGTTTTTATAGATTTTCAAATCAATTTTCATCCATTCTTTACTTTGTAGGATTTACAATTTACCTATACTTATTTCATTTTATTTTATTATACTGTATATATATATATATATATATATATATATATATAATACATAAATTATATATATATAGAGAGAGAGATAATAACAGACGTGGTAGAAGTTTGTTTTAATAAATGCTTTTTGCTTCTTAATCAAAATATCAAAAATATATGCATGGAGTGGTTTACCGAGTGAATCCTAATGAAATATAAAAGTTACTTATCTTTAAATGAAACCTCTACGCATCTAAGCTTGAAAGATGTATAATGATATTAAAGAAAATCTTCTCTCATGGCCTTCTTCTAAATCTATCTCACCGTAAGCCTAGCAATATAAGCTTTAGAACATTCACTAATCGTTTGTTAACCTCCAGTGATGTTTCGTAGTATTCTTTGTTAATCTTCCCCTATCCTTTCATCAGATCTGTTGAAACAGTATTGTCGATTTGCATATATCATGGTTCCTTCACAAGGTAAGGTTCTCATATCAAATATCAAACAACAGTATAAATAAATCCCACAATGGATTTAAGTATTCTATCTATTATTTTCAATAGGATTTCGCTGAGTATTATTAACAGAAATGGGAAAGGCTGGTTGGCCAAAAAACATGTTTAAACCTCACTTTTATAAATAAATTATTTTATACGTAAGAGCTGTCCTAAGTCAGCAATGTATATAATATTGCAGCATCCATATTTATATTTTTTAAATTCTATCATTTTTATAAATTCTATATATTTTCTAAATTCTAATATCTGGTTTATATTACAATTTCTGTTTTTGTATGCTTCAGCTATAGTGTTATAATAAGGATTTATGTCTCTATAGTAGAGAATATTTATATACTCGTATATATATACACATACACCTGTGGTAACTCTTAATCTTAATTTAATTCTTGGGCCCAACTTTTTTTCAGACGTCTTTAATTTTTTAAGGGACCTTGCTGTGCAGAGTTTGGGCGTAATTTTTGGAACACTCTGTATAGCTAAAACGTGCATTTTTGGATAAATAAAAAAAATTTAAGGTAATTAACTTTTTGTCATGTTTAAAACATAATTAAATGTATTTATTGTATGCTAATCATTCAATATATATATATATATATATAGGTTTATTTTATTTTATTTCAATTTACACTCTCAAGTAACACGTGAGCTATTGGCGAAGGACCTCGTAATTTTGTATCATGGTCAAGGGACAAGAACAACTTCTCTCCACTTTGAGCCTCAACAAATTTGACGTGCATCGGTTCCTCTACACGGCGGGTATTCAATGGCATTCAATATATGGGAATATCCATCAATGCAAGTTCCCATTCATGGACATAAAGTAAAATTAGCGTTATTTTTTTAAAGTTTTCATCGTTATTTCTTGCTTATATTTATAATAATATGTTGATTATATATATATATAACTGTCATATATACCATAAAAATGTCATATTTTCTCCTATTTCATACTTTTAATGATGCTAAGTATTTCGCTTTTCGCTTATTTTATAAAGTCTTATGTTTCCGTAAATAGGTTTTCACTAAGTTATTTTCGTTAATCTGACAGCTAAAGAGAGGTAATTAACAACTAAAAAGTGATATAATTCGTTTGGAGTATTTTTTATTAAATACTATCTTAATAAATTTTTATAAATTTATTTCACAAGCAATAACCAACATTTATTAGTTATATTAAGAGGTGAAAAAGGTTAATTATATATTTTAAGTGAGTACTATTTTGACAGATTTTTTGCTCCTTTGAAAACTATGAAAACTTGCTATGAAAACTTCAGTCAAGGAACAATGAATTAAAAGTTTTCTCATGACAACCCTTATTTTCATACAATAATTAGTACAATTAAACATTTTTTCTCTTTGCCAGTTTTTAAATACAAATATAAGTTATTCATAATAAGTGTAAATTTATTAGCAATCTTCTTGTATTGAGTAATCTATGAAATTTGATTGGGATTATTTACCATTTTTTTTATTATTATTTCTTTAAAATTTAAAAAGTTTTTAAGTATAATAAAAAGTCTAGTGACTTTACTAATTGAAGAAGGAGCATTCAGATTTCTAAAAATAACAAAAATGAAGAATAAGAAAATCTGATGACATAATATAAATATAAGGAATATATTAGGAAATATATCTTCACACACAAATAAGAAGAATATTTTCGGTAATTGACCGAGATTAATATTTATAATACGAGATACAATACAAAAGTGATGGTAAGAATTAAGAATCAGAGTTATTCAGAGCTAATTGTTAAAATTTATAGAAATATTTAGATGACTCTATAATACTTTTAAGTATTTTTTTACTAAAAATTTTGCTTAAGTTTGTGACGGATCTATACGGTCTTTCACTAACTTCTTTTTTCCTTAAAGCAATTTATTTATTTCAACCAATCTTCACCGAGAGCCAGGCGTGATTTATGTAAATAAGAAATATTATGTAAATTCGGTTTTAGAGAGTTGAAGTGAGCTAAGTAAGAGGAAGTGAGAAGTTAAGTGAATTAAAGATCGATAAGTCGACACGTAGTTGTTGACAAGTGAAGCGAGCCTGATATGTGTTCATGTACGCGAAGAGAAGCGGATTTAAAATAGTGAACTCCATTATTACGGAGCGTGGAGTCTTCACCCATTCATCCAGCCAAATTAAGTGCCTGAAGTTCATCACGAAGGAACCGCAGCAGTAAAATATAAGCTCAGTGACTTTGATTAAGAAAATCAGATTATTATCGTATGGCGTAGTTGTAATTGTGCTCGTTTAGGCTTCCCTAGATTCAGTTGAAGAAAAAAAAAATTCTGTATTATCCACTTGTATTGATACCCCACTTCTTTACTCCACCCTAGTTTATTTATCTTAATTAGAATTGTGTTGTGTCTGATCTTATATACTGATAAGCATCAATAAATCAATTTGAATTGGAATTATGTCTTTTGATCATTTAAGTCCGCCTACACAGTCAGCTGGGTTTTCAGACAGACAGGAAGGTAATAGTGTAAGGGGTGGCTACAGGTCACCACAAGTTGTTGCAGAGGCGGATTAAGATAGTTGGAGGCCCCTGGCGGTAAAAGGTTTGAGGCCCATGGGCTTAAGAGTCGAACAACTAAAATAATGAAAAGTGTCACTTACTTTAAATTCTCAAAATAGAATGTATTGCTATAATAAAACTCATCGGCTAAAGAAAAATCTTAACGGTATAAAAAAATTGAAAACTTTACTTAAGAGCTTACAGTTTTGCTTTACAGTTTGATTTCTCTTTGGCAATTCATCAATTATTTTTGCCATATAAATTTTGTCCAAAACATTTTATTCTGTATATAATATGGCCATGTTGTTCAATTTGTCTTTTCTCCCATAGTACTTCTAGAATTATTTTTAAGACGTTTTAAAACTAAAAAAGATCATTCACTTGATGCATTCGATTTCGGTATTGTTAAGAATATTTTCAAAAGTTTTTGTACATTAGGATTTCTTTTGCATCTCGATAAATTTCTAGCGGGGGTTTCATTGTATCTTTGTTTTCTTTTCATTTCTTGTTCCAAGGTGACGTGGTTGGTTTGTCGCTGGCCTTTGCACTCATCAAGCTTGGGGCCCCTGGCGGCCGCCAGGTCCGACACCCGCTTAATCCGCCACTGAGTTGTTGTAGTAGTTTTTGAAAAATCTTCAAATATATATGCTTGCTCCATAACTTTTGCATACAATCCATTTAGTTTTAAAAATTTACGATATAATTTTAATCATTTTATGAAAATAATTTATATTACGGTATAATCCAGCGTATAACGCGTACTTTTAACACAAAAAGTAAGGTGCGCGTTATACGCCCGGTATAAAAATGATAGCTTAAAAATAAAATTTAAAAAAAAAAATATGAGCATGAAAAAATTAGACTTCTACATAGATCGAAATATTGTTTATTTAAAAGAAATTGCATACCTCATGAACTTAAAGGGTTGTAGTTCTAAAAATCTACTATATTTTCAAAAGCCTGGGATAATACCTCAAACATAACAGCATTATGTATATCTCAGTTTTCGTCGTAAGAAAGTAGATTCGCATTATATAGCGAAAAAACTTAAAAATTAAAAAAATGCAACTTGAAAATATAGGTGCTCGTTATACGCCAGATTTTATGGTACATATATTTACTACGTTGTTGTGCTTTATTTGCAAAAAGAAAAAGGGTTTTCTTTAAATTAACATCTTACTTATGAAACACATTTATTTTTAAGGCCTTCTATTTATTTTATTTATAAGTCAGTTACTTATTTTTTATCATACACTCTCTTATTTCATTGAACAGATACATTGTACGAATTTTATGTTATTTTGTGTAAATATCCAATGTATACTTAAGAGATAAGTTGTAACATTTTATCGAATATACGATAAAACATAGACAATCCGAAGAATCCGATTTTTCAAAGTGGATTAACTTAATTCAAGTCTAAAACCTCGGAATCTTTCCTCAAATTTGTTGTCTTATCTCATCTAGCTTAAGTCAATAAAGCGAATAAAACTTACAAATGTTACTTTTTATGTTGTTATTAGGTTAAGATCTTTTTGCTTTTAATTCTGATTACATAGATTAAAAGAAAAACTACTTCCAAATCTGGCTTAGTGTAGAAAAGAAACATGATTACATATTACATAAAGTTAAACATTTACTTAGTTTTCCTCTAGATACAAAATAAGAGAAAGCTTTTTATTATTAATAAGTATGTGGAAAAATGTGTTATTTTTTCTTTTTTGAGTTTTAAGTGATTCATAATTGGATTTAGTTAGTAGTTCAAAGAACACTAAAAGAGCTACTAATATATTTCTTTTTCTAGTGAAAAAGAAACAATTATTATCTTCTTTTTACTTAGGGATTTGCATTTTAAAAAGCTCTTAAAATTCAATATTATGAAACTAGCATTCAAATTAGTGAATATATTTTTGAGTTATAATATTTAAGTATGCTTTTAAGTGTGTAAGACGTTAAACTTTAAAAATGTCAAGATTAATTTTAAATTGAAACCTTTACTATTTTTTGTGATTATTTATAAGTAAATAGCTAAAATTGGTAATACGTTTTTTTTTTAACTTCTTTTCTGCACACGCAAAAAATGTCTTCAACGGGATTATATTTAATAAGGTTGAGAATTTTAAATTTGAGTATTTAGTATCTCTAACAGGGAGTGAGAAAATATTAAAATTGCACAAATCTTCTGAAAATTTTGCATTATAATTTTTAACGTTTGTGATCAATATTTTTATATAAGTTGCTCCCTTTCCAATAGTTTTAACAATTATATACTTACTTTTTAATTGATACAAATCTTACGGCTTCATAAAAATGTTCAAAACAGTTTTATAAATGTTGATTTGCTGGCCATAAAAATTAATCTCTAGGCAGGAAATCAAATTAAAAATAAGCTTTTTGATTGTTGTACGTATACAGCATAGAAGAAAGAAATAATTTGTAGTCAATTTTGGGGGGTACATAGTAAGAAATAAGAGAACACATCTGACACCTCTGGGCATCTAAAACGGCTCTAACCCGGTTAGTCATCGAATCGAACAGCGCTTCGATGACAAAAATGACTAAGTTAATCCATAGTGCTTCAAGTCTGTGCCACACTGTATCAATCGTTGTTACTGAAGAGCGATGGCGTCCCAGTCTCTCAGCAACTCATGATCTGATGTTTTCAATGCATGAGAGACCTGATGACGTGTTGGCCAGGGCTACAATTGAACACTCGCTGTGTCGAGGTCAGTCAGAAGACGACGTTCGACAGACGGTCTCGCGTTATTTTATATAAATAGGACGTCTCCAAGGCCTCGAAGATAAGGCACAGCCCCGACCTGATAAAAATAACGCTTTCTATTTAGATTACCAACGATGTGAGTAAGAAGTGTTCATGTCATGTTTACCAAGTGTAGGGCCCATCCCATATGACAATACTGAAAGCAAGCAGGCTACATATGTTCCCCTTGGTGTCTCCAGACACGAATACGTCCATAAAATGCTGCACACAGAACTGGGACTCGTGTGAAAAGACTACGTGGGGCCATTCTTGCATTCAGTTTTGTTATTCGGTGCACCACTGTCGTCACCCATATTTTTGTAGCAGTATCAAGAAAAGCCGCAATAATGATCGCTGAGCAGATGGTCTGTGTTGTTCCATACGTCATCGCACTGTCTGGGTAGATACTTGTCGTTCTGCAAACAAACTTACTTCCGTAATGTAACTGTACGATTTTGTAAGGTCAGTTTGACAACATGTCCTTTTTTCTCAGGGATTAGAGGTAGGAGGCCTTAAGATCCTTTATGGCATTCAGTATGACCTTCCTGAACTCATCGAGTCCATATTCGCATGGCAATCGTTCGATTCCATCTGATGCGAATATGAGTATCGCGGAACGATGAATCGCATTCTCGATAGGTCACGATTCAAATAGGTCGAATTCCGACACTTGATGGTAGTCACTTTTCCTTTTTATACGAAGCATAACACTATCTTCTCACGTTCAAATGAAATATGGAATGAGAAAACAGCTGAGTAACTTTTTAACACAGAGTTTAACACATGCCGTCTCTCCTTTCTGCGCCGTTCCATTGCGTTTAAATGCTAATCATTTGTATATCCCAGGATGTTCTTTCATGTGAATTTGACTTAAGTTAAAGCCTCCTTCATGGTATCGCAATTTTAATGGCCAGCGACGTGTTAGAGTATTTAATTATTTCCGTTATGTTTTACATTATTTATAATGAAGCATTGAATCGAGATATGAGGAAGAGTTGTGTCAACGGACCACCGACAAAGTTAGAGAATCTAACAAGATTTCTTGAGATTTCTCTTGAGATCTAGATTTGCGCGTAACATCAGCAGAGTTAAGTGATGATATAAACTACTTTTATTCATATTTATTTTCATTTAATTACGAAAATTAATTTTTAGTAAAATCTCATAAGTGATGTAATATTTAATATATAACCTAAAATAAGTGAAATGGCTCGATCGTTGAAAATTTGTTTAAGAAAAGTTTGTAGTACTATTTGTACGTATGAAATCATATAAGATTCCAGATGCTTGTAAAATAAAATGTATGCAAATTTTCTTTAAAAACATGATATTATTAATATATAGTGAGTGCTTTTTCTGTGATATATTGAGTAAAGGAAGGGGGGGGGAGGATTATTCAAAATTATTCGATTATGCGTCTTACTTTCATCGTTCTGAGTTCAGTGTATCAGTCTAGTTTTATTAAGAACTCGACTTGCTAACTTTTGTTAAAAGGACATGAAGTTTTTTACTATTATCCTTTTTCATGAGTCTTCCGAAAAAAGTTAATAAAATGTTTTTTTATTGGTTAAATATTAAAATCTGTTAGAATTAGAATCCGGTTAAATATTAAAATCATTCTGTTAAATATTAAAATCTTTTAAACGTTATAAGTAAAAGATGTAAGCATTACAAGTATAATTTCTTAACAGAAGTTGTACGATAAATTCGAGAAACTGGCAATATTCTGTCAAGCAAATCTTTTGAACAAAATTTTTCAAAAAAATTTTAAAAGCTTATTCAAATTTAATGTAACTAAAATTTTATCTTTTAACTTATATAGTGAAAAATAATATCAATAATAATGGTGATCATAAACTACGCAACTCAAAACTTTGAGTGCTGAATCTGAAGTTCTCTTTAATACTGTTTAGTGGAGTTTCCTTTTTGTGTGTGTGTTTTGTTTCACTTACAATTTGTAATAAATTGCTCTGGTGTAAAACTGTCTACTGAAATAAGTTTTAAAAATGAGCCTAACGATATTTCGGAGAAATTTGATTGAAAAATCAACGGGGAGACTGAATCAGTGTAAGACTACGGCAAGAAAGGAAAGGATTCCTTTAATTGCAAGTGAAATGTTGTTGAAGAAGCAACACGTTCAGCGATCGTAAATAAAAACGTGATTTGTCACCGATCTCGATCGAGAAAAAAGCCTTCCTTTGATGGTTGAGCCCTCGCTTCGAAAACGCGGCTCTGAATGAAGGCTCTTTTCTTGGAATGGTTCATTAAGAAGCGTGCCCTAATCAGATTAGGGCGTCGCGCCGGAAGTGGAGCCGGGCGACGCTTTGTTTAATTAGTTGTTCGTTAGCTCACCTACGCACGTTTTTAATTCGAACGCCGGGGCGCACACCTGAAAAAGAATGGAATCTTTTGATCTTGCGGCGCGGAATGGGGCGAGGCTCGCGTTTTAACAACTGTTTTATTCGGCGATTGGGGCGCCCTAAACGGTTCCATTTTTGAGCCCCGGCGGAAGACGCGTTATCATCGCCTAGAAAAGGTCGTCCTCGTAAATAAGGCTCGCCCCAATGAAGACAATTTCTGCAACTCGCGCAGTTCTTTAAAAGTCTCATTATAAAATGTATCTTGCGGACCGACTGCCATCTGTTATGTAAAACACATTAGGTTGCCCATTTTTGCTCATTGCGGTGGCGGGCTCCGATAAGGATTTAAGTGGGGCCTGCAGGCCATAACAACCGTCGGCCATTAAGGCGGGATAGATAAACCGCCATCGCTCAACCGCCGATCATTATGGGCCGGGCGACAAAATTTTCCATTCACCTCCAAGGAAAAAGTTTTTCATTCGGTTTCTCTTTTACCATTTTGTGACGAATTCCGAGCCAAGTTGTGCCCGGATAAAGAAAGTCCGTGCACTCGCTATCAATCCAGGCTTATCGGGTTTTGGCGCGCGCTGTCATTATTGGGAGATTACTGCGGCAAAGATTTGAATTTTAATGCCGTTCGTGCGGGGGGCACGGATATCGCATCGCTATGGCCATTTTAGGCGGGCGGCTCCGCTTATCAGCAGTTGCGGAATGTGACAATGGGAAGCGGCAATGACTCAAGCCGGGGAACTGTTTTGCCCGTGAGCTATTCTTCATTACGTGAACCTTTAAACTAATGGCGTAGTTTTCTTTCTCCTTTGCACCCTTTTATGGCGGGACGGTTTAAAATGAAGCTCCTATCGCGGCGCCGCACGCACACACAGTCGTACTCGTTAAAACGGGATAGTTTAAAATTAATGGCTTAGCGCGTCCTTTTAAATTCATCCATAAGTCTTATTTATCATGGCGCGCGCCTAACGACTGCGGAGAGTAGTCCAATGACAGTCGGAGATAGGTGCAGGCAATTCTACTTATGCACTCCATCAGCAGAGGATTTTACATACAATTTAAGTGCGACGCCTCGGGCTTCAACCATTCCACAACCTGCTCGGCCTACCTGCAATAAAACGGTGCCAACTGCGATCCAATCGCACCCCCTTCGCTCGCTTTTTTTTCACACCACTATCTCTCGCGCCCCCTCCGGCGTGAGATATCAAAAAAACTTTTCACGCTTTTCTCAGATTCGGAGAAGGGAAATATTCATTCTAACTCGCGGCTTTATTTTACGCGGAATTTAATGAGATTTTCCACAGCGCGCGCTCCACATTTTACGGGTTGGAGCCACTTTTACAGCACTTTTGTTCAATTTCATGTCTATCTGCGAACGGGGGCTTCCGTACAAAATGCGCCGCGCCTTTTTCCAGCCTGATAACGGACTCGAGGGCTCTTCTTTCGAGAGAGCCCTCGTGCCATAGACTCATTAGGGCCCGCTCCATTTCGCCTAAAGTGGAGCCGCTTTGTTTCCTTGCTCTCGAAGGCTGTTATTTATAAACTCGACGTCCTGGACTGGAATTTTGATTCTTTTAATCACTCAGCCTCTGTTTGTGCCTAATTAATAAACCTTATGAATGGCTCTAATTCTAATTTTTAACACAGCTACTGGGATTTTTTATAACTAAGAAACACCTTTTATGATAGAAATTTAATTGTTTAACACATGAAAAACAGAAAACAATGTTGTTAAGCTAGAATTAAGAACTCAACTTTTTAGAAAAGGAGTCGTGTTCTCTCTCTTTATATTCAAAAAGCTCATTATTTAGTTTTAAAAAAAAATTAGGGCTGAAATGAGATAAATACTGATACGTAGCTTTCTTAACTACGTACGGATCAGACATATAGAGTTTTACTCCAAATAAGTTTTTTGTAAAACTCATATTATTCAAAAATTTTTTTACTTCCTATGTGTGTTTGCAAGCTTCCCATGTGTGTTGAATATTTTTTTCCTTTATTTTACAAAATGCAGTTTGAATATCCGGCTTATTGTTTCAAAACGTGTTTTATTTATTGATGATTTATCTATAATATATTATTAATGGCATTCAATTGTATCAAAAGAATTGTAATTAAATTACACATGATAACCCAAGAATTTCTTTTTCTCTCGTAGGGGAATATTTATATACATGTATTATACATACTTTTCATTTCTTTATGTTTATTAATCAATTTATAATAATGATTCGTACCTATATTAGCTACTATATGCTAATTAAAAATATATCTGTAAATAAATAATAAGTGAATAATGTTAATCATAAATTAGTTAGTAATATTTATTGAGTGAGTTATAATTTGTATGACATTGATCTATTTATTAAATGCAAATAAAAATAAGCTAATCGACTGCCGGCTTTTCACCGTTTGCGGAACAATTTTATATTAAAGTCACTCGTGTTCGGATCATGCAAATAGCATATTTATATGGAACTGAACAGTGGCACACACATAAATTTTTCAAGGGATGGCGTGAGGGGCATCGAGAGTCAAAAGTCCACCGTTCTCGTATCTTATTCCCAACACGCCACCAAACATAACAAAAGAAACCACAAAAATTTATTGAACAATTAGTGTTAATTAATAAAATAATTTTTTTCTTATTCTACACGTACTATATACGTAGAATTATAATCAATAAGGGGGGAATCAAGAGTGATGAGGGGTCCAGATCCCCTGGAACCCCCCTCCCTTTGTGTGCGCCATTGGAACTGAAAGTTTTCTTTAGTTAAGAAACCTCTAAACCAAGAATTTTTCGACATCGAAACTATGCCATACTACTTTCTTTAACCCAGGAGAAGGCGCTGTCAAGACTTCCTTTAAATTAAATAAATATATATTTCCATTTACCGTTTATTATTATTTTTCTTCGAACCACACTACTCTTTTTACAATTATACACAACATAGGAAAACTGTCCGCGTCTTCTTCGCCATCTGCATGCCCGAGACCACGTTTTTTTCTTCTCCGTCCTTTTTCGCTCAATCGCCAAAAACCAGTTCCATAGCTATTCCACCAGTTCCTCTTCCTAATCTATAGTGCGCTACGTGCGAAGCCTCCAGTCAAGTTTTTACTGCGCTACAAACCAAGCTTCCACACACCGTCAAGCTTTTACAGCGCACACTCGATACTAATGTTAGTGGTCACGAGGGGTGACAGAGTCCCTCCAACCCTTTGTTCTATAATTATTTTTATTGTACACGATAAAAATCGTAATTCCAGTGAATAATTTAATTAAGAAAAAATATATTTAACTCATTTTGCTTTTCCATTTTTCTTTGATAACTTAAGAAAAAATCCAATCAAACTGAACTGAAATGTTTTAAATGTGCGTTACTGTAATAAAGGACACACATCATGGACACTTTTCGCTAACATTACATAAATGATATTTGCGCGTAAAATTGTTATATTTTGTTTAAGTTAGTGTAGCTTTATTGTCCTTTGATTATTGACAAATAGCATTTTGAACCTTTTCTTGCTTGCGTCTTTTTGACAGGGCGTAGTGAGTGACGGTTCTATCCGCGACTTTATTAAGACCTTGTGTACTCTTCTGGGGAAAAATAAATTAATTCAACCAACCTTCGCCGACCAAGAAAGCGTGATTATGTAAATGAATTATATTATATAAATTCTGTTTTCGCGAGTTTGTGAGTTGGCAAGTAGGATTTAACATAGAGTCTGCGAGTTAGTTGTTAGTTAAAGATTGAAAGAGAGTGGAATTAGTAAGAGGTCTTGGAGTTGTCCAGGAAAAAGATTACAGAGCTTAGATCCAACAACGTTGATCAAGCCTGATAAAGATCACCAGCAAGTTTCCAGTGTAGGATCCGATGCATAAAAAGTACAGGTATTGTGAGCTTGATTAATTAGAAGTTAGCTTATTAGTGTGCGACGTAGTTATAATTGAGCGTATTTAAGCTGTCTTAGATTCAGTTGAGGATCCGTAGTACTATCCCTGTGTTATGGAATCTCACCTCCGCGCTTTACTATTTAATCACCTACTTTAATTAGATTGTTATTGTGTCTGATTGATATTTGGAAACAATAAATTAATTAGATTGAAATCATGTCTGTGGATCATTCAGTTTCTCCCACACAACTAGCCGGGTTTATAGCTAGACAAGGGGTTCAGATGTAAGCAGGAACCGACTTCTATTACAAGTGTTGTGGTACACTTTTGGCTTCATATCTTTCTTTGTGGAATTTTTTAGGTAGCATTTGAAAAATTTCCTTTCTCATCTCAAACGTTTCATGTTCAACGCTTTTCTGAATTTACTTTCGCTATCATAATTAATATCCATTATTTCATCAAGTTCTTCCCTTGCTTGATCAGTTTCGACTCCATCCAACAGAGATTCCAGATGCCTATTTCATTTTTTATATTCTGATCATTTACATTAATAAACTATAATGAGTCATACAGCTATCAAAACCACTAAGTCGTTTACAGGGAGAAAATGTAGTCTGTTCATAGAAAATATTTTGGAACAAAAGGGGCTGCGTAGGGGAACTCAGTACCCATAAGTACCTTAATATTGTAAAAAAACGTTTGCCATTTCCAAAAGAGAGGGAGACATGTGACAAATACATTTTAGTTCCCATGAAGACTATCACATAGGAGGGTATTGACAAGCATATTGATAACAAATACAGTAGAACGTCGTTTATCCGAATCAATTGGGACCGGACACCGTTCGGATACGCGATTGTTCGGATAACCGAAAACCGAATGCGATCCATGCAGAATATGACATTATACGAATACTGAAAATCATCACCTGCAGGAAACGTGCTTGAAGAAAAAGCAAAATAGGTGCAAAATGTAGCAATGTTACCTTTATTGTGGAAAATAATCACTTATTTTTCGCTGTACCATTGTATACCTTCATTTTTTCGTTGCAAAGTCTCTGATTCTCTTGGAGCAACAGTAGTTGAGTAGGACAGCACTCTGATTGTTGTTCGTACCACTCTAAAGCTGTCTCTAACGCACAACCCCCTCACTTGAAAACAAACTGATCGAATATTCCGCGCAAATGTTTACCAAATCACACAACTGAAATTCCCCAAATATCCCTGACTTCGAGTTTTCCCGTCACTTATGTTCTCACGCGAAATAACTGTTGAGCATTGCAGTGTTCGAAAACGTATTCATATACAGTACATGTAGTTGACAAAAAAAAAACTGATCCGGATAATAAACGTTCGGATAAACGACGTTCTACTGTAAACAGTTTTCCCAGAATTAAAGATTTCGCTTTCGGGTGGTCTTAAACCAGTAACTTTTTACTTCGAAACAAGCAGTCGAATAATCATTCGATTTATCAGCATCAGTTCTCTCGAATTTTGAATTCATTATGAAAAACGATCAGTAAAACTGAACTCGGAATATTTTATTTTCTCCATTCTTTTAAATTCTCATTTGAGCATGTGCTTATCGAATTGTATCTAATCAAAATGCGTTGAGCAAAGCAAAGCTTCGTTCGATTCGTTTCATTAAAACAACGCTTTTTATATTGATCTCTCTCTCTCTCTTTCGTATTTGATAGATTACAGTTAATTTCTTAGAGTACAAATAATAAAAGAGAGATGTCTTATATATATCTTTTGTGACGATGAGGGTAGCAAGATTTTTCAGCTCGGTATCTTCAGAAAAGGAATTGGTTATTGTTTAAATTCTATTTATCAGTCTTCGACAGTTCATATACCTAATAAATTGATTGCATTTATAAGTATTCCATTTTAGTATTATTCCCTGCATTCAATAAAGACTAATAAAACACAAGATATAGTAAATTTTTTTGTTTGTGTTCTATTTACCTTTCTGTTTATAACACAAATGGAAATTTTAATGGCATATAATATATATATATATATATATATATAATATATATATATATGAAACATATCGTGTGTCGAGAATTTACATGATGATTATATGGTAACGGAATAATTGATGAGGAAGGTAGTTTTTACATCTTTTTATTATTTATGTAGAAAACTCAATCAAAAACATAGAACACATAACACACACAAAGCAATATAAATCCAGACAAACACGCTCGGTTTATATGACGGTTAAAAGAAGCAGCTGCTTTATACAGAATTTTTCAGTCCATTAATACTGATGGACAACCAGAAGCTCCCAAAATCATATGACATCCGCTAAAGGCTCCTCTGATTGGTCTAGATATTCGGATGATGCAGATTATATAATTTCTAATTTAAAAACGCTGAATTTTTTTATTTCGAAGAAATAAAAAGTTTACGGTTATATCCCGTTAGGTGGGTAAACTGAAATTGATTACTATGCGAAATCCTGGAGGACTTAGGACCATTATGGAATAAAAAGTTCTCAAGAGAAATTTAACATGAATTATTACATATATATATTGTGAGTTTTATATAATCATTCTAATTCAAATTTTTAGTTCACATATACATCTTGCTCTGTACAGTAACATTATTTGTTATAACAAGAAAAGTTAAATGACAGTAAATTTTTATCCTGAACCATGTTAAAATTATGCATCGATTTTCAGAAGTTAATTTCCGTTCTCTTCCAGTTAGAATTTCTTTTTTAAGTGGCTACTATTTGTTTGATTTCTACAAGAAAAAACTTACATATTTCTGTTTATTCCATTACCATTGGTTGCATGTTTAATTTAATAAGACTAATATTCCTAAGTCTGGATGTATTCAATTATTTCTGTGACTGTTCTGTATAGTAGCAAATCATTCTTACGTGGACTTATATATATATACTAGCTGTTACCCGCCCGCTTCGCTGGGTATTTCATGATGTTTTATAAATTTTTACTGCCTATATCTATGTATAAATTATTGATATCTAAGTCCTAGCATTAAGAATTCGATTGCATTGAAAAATATACTTATACCTTTAACTGTCGCAAAAAAAAGGGCAGAACTCTTCTAATTTGTATTTTCTAAAATTCTAAAAGAATAAAATGATTTTGCTCTTTCAAAAAAAAATGATTCCCAAAACCAATTTTCGTACTTACTCCGTAAATTGAACATGCAAGCCAAATTTCAAGTCTAAATCTAACAGAAAAAAAGAAGTTTTACTATCAATATCCCCGTAATCCCGTTGAGAGCCGTTTTCCAATATAACCGCTCTTAGAGGATTTCCATTCAACAAAAGAAAAATGCAAACCAAATTTAATTATTATAAACCTTGTAGCTCGAAAAAAGTAATTTTTTTTTGTCAATACGTCCCAGTAACCCCCTGCACCCCCCCCTAAGAACTTGATTTGCTTAAAATACATTCTTAGTGGATCTCTATTTAACAAAAGAAACATGCTTTACAAATTTCAAGTATATGGGTCTAACAATTAAAAACATTAATTTTTTTCTGTAACACCTCTTGACCCCTCGCAAACATCTTTGGGGGTCAATTTTCGTTTTACTCTTTGTTAGAGGAACTCTATTCCATGAAAGGAACATGCCTGCCAATTTTCAAGCAGGATGATCAAATATTTTAAAAATGGAAATATTTATCGATTACGCCTCTTAAACTCCCGAAATTAAACTTGGTAGTTGATATTCGCAAAACCCATTTTGTAGCGGTTCTCTACTTTACGAAAGGAATCTGCTTATCAATTTTCAAGACTGTAGGTCTAACAGTTTAAAAATGGGGATAATTGTCTATAACGCCACTTGAGCCCCCGCAACGCCACTTCTGGGTCTGTTTTCACAAAACCCATTTTGTAGGGAAATTGCACTCTATGAAAGGAATCTGCTTAGCAAAATTTGAAGACTGTGCGTCCAATTAATTAAAAATGCAAAAAAAATTATCAATAACCCCCTTGAACCCCCGCAACGCCACTCTGGTCTGTTTTCACAAAAATTTGTAGAATTCACCTATGAAAAATCTTAAAAATTAAGATGCTAATTAAAAAAATAAAAAATTATAATAACGCCCTTGCCCCGCAACGCCACCTAGGGGTCGATTTTCACAAAACATATTTTGTAGTGTATTTCTATTCTATGAGAGGAATCTGCTTACCAAATTTCAAGACTATGAGTCTAATGGTTTAAAAATAGCAATAATTATTTATATCTGCCCTTAACCCCCTGCAACACCCCTTGGGGGTCAATTTTCTCCAAACCCGTTTTGTAGCGGATATTTACTCCATGAAAGAAACATTTCTACCAATTTTCAAGCAGCTAGGCCAAGTAGTTTAAAAATGAAAATATTTATCTATTACGCCACTTATACCCCGCAACGCCACTTAGAAGTCTGTTTTCACAAAACCTTCTTATAGCTGACTCTATTAAATAAATCTATTTATCAAATATAAAGACTGTGCGTCTAATAGTTTAAAAATGGAAATAATTATCTGTAACGCCCCTTAAATCCCGCAACGCCACTTGGGGGCAATTTTCGCGAAACCCATTTTGTAGCGTATCTCTACCCTATGAGAGGAATCTGCTTACTAAGTTTCCAAGACTGTACGTCTAATAACTTAAAAATCGGAATTTATAACGCCCCTTAAACCCCCACCCCCGCAACACCCCTTGGGGGTCAATTTCCCTCAAACCTGTTTTGTAGCGGATATTTACTCCATGAAAGAAACATTCCTACCAATTTTCAAGCAGGTAGGTCAAGTAGTTTAAAAACGAAAATATTTATTTATTACGCCTTTTCCCCTGAAACGCCACTTAGAGGACTGTTTTCACAAAACTTTCTTATAGCTGATCTCTACTCTATGAAAGAAATCTATTTATCAAATATAAAGACTGCGTCTAATAGTTTAAAAATGGAAATAATTTATCTATAACGCCCCTTAAGTCCCACAACGCCACTTGGGGGGCAATTTCCACGAAACCCATTTTGTAGCGTATCTCTACCCAATGAATAGGAATCTGCTTACTAAGTTTCAAGACTGTACGTCTAGTAACTTATAAATCGGAATTTATAACGCCCCTTAAACCCCCCACCCCCGCAACACCCCTTGTGGGTCAATTTTCCTTAAACCCATTTTGTAGCGGATATTTACTCCAGGAAAGTAACTTACCTACCAATTTTCAAGCAGGTAGGTGAAGTAGTTTAAAAACGGATATATTTATCTATTACGCCCCTTAATCCCCCACAACGCCACTTAGAAGTCTGTTTTCCCAATCCTGTTTTATAACTGATCATTATTCTACGAAAGGAATCTATTTATATATATATCAAATTTAAAGACTGCGTCAAATAGTTTAAAAATGGAAATAATTATCTATAACGCCCCCTAAGCCCCTGCAACGCCACTTGGGGTCGATTTTCACCAAACTCATTTTGTAGCGGATCTTTACTCTCTGAAAAGAATCTGCTTACCCAATTTCAAGATTGTACATCAAGTAGTTTAAACATGGAAGCAATTATGTATAACGCCTCTTAACCCCCTTAACGCCCCTTGCGTTTCGAATTTCGGAAAATCCGTTCTTAGCTGACGTCTACTCTATGAAAGGAACATGTCTACCAAATTTCAAGTCTGTAGGTTGAATAGTTCCGGAGATATCGTGATTAGTCAGTCAGTCAGTCAGTCAGTGAGTCGCTTTTCTCCTTTATATATATAGATGACTAAAGACACGAGATTCCCAAGTTCAAAAAAGGTCATGAAGAATACAAAGAAACTGTAAACTCAAGTGTCATTCTCGCTATCCGATCTTGGCTTAGAACAGGGATGGCCAACTCAAATGACCTTGCAGGCCACTTCGGAAAAACATTATAATCCTGCGGGTTGCAAACAAAATTATATATCTTTATATTATATTTAGACCCATCACAAACATTTATTGGAATGAAAATTTAAAACGGAATGAATTATTATTGATTTCATTATTTTTCATCTATACAAGCATAGATAATTTATAATAATAATGCAAGGATCAAATATGTCTAATTCTAGCAATAGACAGCGCGATGGAGTTACAGGAATAGAGTGTGATGCTGCGCTGCAATACCGCACACTTCTAATAATGTATTAAAAGAAAAGAAAGGTAATAAAATAGAAACTGTTATGAAGTATATTTGTTACAAACCACTACATTAAAAACAAAAATATTGTACAGAATAATCATATTTTGTAATGAATCTCGAGGGCCGCAAAATTATTCAAGGCCGCGGATTGGCCACCCTTGGCTTAGAATTACGAAGTCTGTCGCAAATAACATATATGGCTCTAGAGCAGTGGTCTTCAAACTTTTTCAACTCAAGGAACCCTTTGAACTTGAAAGTGTTTTTGTGGAACCCCTTGAACTAGAAAGTGTTTTTGTGGAACCCCTTGAACTAGAAAGTGTTTTCGTAGAACCCCTAGAACTAAAAAGTGTTTTCGTACAACCCCATTCCAATCAGAATTTCCCATGAATTTTTGGGAAAATCTGTATAATTCCTCAGATGTCAAACATTCAAATTGTGGAGTGAGTGAGTGAATATTAACGTCACACTGTTCAGCTACACGAGAGCTTTTGGTAACGGACCTCGTAATTTTGAACCATGGTCAAGTGACGAGGATGACACCTGAGATAGCACCTCATCTCCTAACTACCACACTAAAGGAAGGACGTTTGAGCTCTCGACAGATTTAACGTGCATCGCGCCCCTACACGGTGGGTCTTTAGTGGTGCTGGGCTTGAACTTTAAAATTGAGGAACTATTTGCCTGTATTTGTCCTTGCAGGGGTGCATTCTTCATAGCGCATTAACTTAGAATTCATTTTTAAAAAAAGCATTGATGAAGTTATCTTGAATAATATATGAAACACATGTATAAATGAAAATGCAAAATGTAGATACTGCTTTCAAGACAGAAATTAAAAAAAAAAAAAAAATTCTGCAATGTTATTTCTAAGTTGAATTTTCAGTGAAGGGAATAAAAATGGAATAAAAACATCAGTAGCAATAGTAAATAAATTAATTGAAGTTTATATGTTTTAAGAAGAAACTATTAATGTTACTAAAAATAGTCTTAAAATTATGAAAAACTTTCTGATTTTTTTTAAATCAACGTCAAATGGATCAATGGTATTTCATCTTCGGAATATTTGAATCTTATTTAAAATGCGATGATCAATAAATCCATTTAGTATGTGGAAACTTTCACAATATTTGAAATGAACAGCGGAACAAGAATTTAGAAAAAAGAAATACACACTTTTCTTTCCAATTCCTGAAATTCTGTCCTATATTCTTTTTTCGTTTAGCCTAAAGGAATATTTTTTTTTTTTTTGAAGCTGCGACGATGATCCATTTTATTTAATAACTGAAATAAACTGTGTAAAATAAGTTTTAAAACAGCTGATATTCAAATAACTTTAACTTGGAAAAAAACACATGAATTTCGATTTTGGAGATATGTAAGAAAATAATGCGAAAACTGATTCACTTTATCCTGACGATTCAAATGCATTTAATAAATATAAATTGTTCATTTTAATTATTAATAAAATCTAACTTATTTAGTATATATAAATAATTTTAAGAAAGGTGGAATAAAAAACAGGGGATAGCTTTTTGTACAAAACGTATTTGTAGTTATTTTCAAGCACAGACTCAAACTTTCCTAAGAATAATGCAATTCTAAACAGTATCTTGAATGCCTATAGATTCTTAGAAAACAAGACCCATTTGGGGGGGGGGGGACATCTCTTTTAGACAATCCACGGAAGAGTCATAAATTACCACCTTTCACCAAGGAACGCAGGGGAAATTTCATGTATCCTTCCGCAAGAAGGCGGAGTTGCAAGTTTACTTCCCCTCATTCCAAATATGCAATGCTGACTTATTTAATTACTCGCAAATAAAATAGTTTAAAAATTTTAAAGTATATGCGTTTGAAAGAGCATAAAAAATAAATTATTTCCGCTTTTTTACTTTTTTTATCCGATAATTGAAAATATTTTTATGATCGTTTCAACGCACTAAATGTAAATTTTCAAGCTTTTAATAGATATTTAAAAATATTTAGAAATTTTTTTTTAAAAATCGAAATCAAGAGAAACATTAAATTTTTTTTGATCTTTAGGATGCATTTTGTTTCATACAGTTAAAAGCAATACCTTAGACGTAAATTGAATTATAAGAAACTCCATAGGATTAACATTACGCTCGGGTTTTCGTGGTGGCGTGTCACCGGGAGCCTTAAATAATCTAATTTATCCATCCAAACTCGTTTATTCGATAATTTCATATCAAATGCGAGAAACAATCTCAATATCTTAAATAATTACAAAAATGCTGTTCATTTTTCAATCTTAAAAACTCTTCATTTGTGTTGAGTCATGATCTGTTTCTGAAGCCGTTTCGTTGCATCTTCGTATCAGATATCGTAAAGTGCTTTACTTCCCCCCCCCCTCCCTAATGCTAATATTAGCAACAACGTCGTTCAGGAGGGCGAGATAAGATTCACCCTTTGGGGGAGGAATTTGAGAAATGGCAGATAACCGAAATCTGCTGCCCGCCCGTCAACACCCGTAATCGGTCAGACTCCACACAAGGCCGATACGAGACAACAAAACTGGAAAAATTATTTTGCTTCCCTCAACCTCACACTAACACTACACGATAAATGGATGACAGTGTTTGTTGCGCCTCATAACCTCAATTACGGTAGATTTTTTGTTAATGGAAGAGATTCTATTGAGATGTGAGGCTTGTCGAATTGTAATCTGAGGGCACTTATACGGAGAGATCCAGCCCATGTGTGTAAGTTTCTCCAAAGACACGATTTTTTGTCTTCAAAAGGAAAATAAGGTGCATTGCTAAAATTATATGCTCATGAAAAACAGCTGATTTTATTTTTGTTGCCGTCATGTTCATGAGTCATGTCCACGAGCTCGTGTCATGAGTTAGAGCCCTTGTCTTTTTAGCGGGGTTGATGCACGTTAAATATGTTAAGTCCTTCCGTTGGAGTTGTTGGGACGCGATAGCCTAGTGCTCAAGGTCACGAACTCGTAGTCAGATTGTCTTGAGTTCGAGCCTTCTTCAAAGTGCATCGGCCCCCTCGATGGGGGCCGATGCACTTTGAATTTGTCGAAGCTCAAATGACCTCCTATTAGTGTGATGTGGAAGTTAGGAGAGGAGAGTGCCAGCTCTGGTGTCCTCGTCACTTGTCTGAGGTTCAAAATTACTAAGTCCATGGCCAATAGCTTTCGTGTTGCCTTAAATTGTGGCGTTAATAAACACTCAATCATTTCACTTTTACTCTAGTTGTTTTTAAAGCGAACAAAGTTCAATTAAACGACGAGGATGACATTTCAACTAGCACAGTACACTTCGAACTTTCACACCGCGCCACTGTGAGGGCTTTGAGCCTCGGCAGATGTGATATGCTACAAAACATTGATCTTATTTGAATAGCTAGAAATTATTTTGCTTTATTAAATTCAAAGAAGAATGTTAAAGCATTTCCCCAAGATTTTTAAGGAATATCACTCATTTTATATTGTAAAAAATTATTGAAGGACGGTGTTGATTCATTTTTACGCGAGGATTTGTACTGTTTGTCTGCTCCTTAAGGTATTATCATACGAGAATTTTGCTAACTATAATAGTTTTGAGCAAAATTTTTATTAAATTAAAGTGAAAAAGGATTTTAAAGTCCCCCCCCCCAACCCTTATAGAAGAAGTGTCAAAGTAATACGTCAGTTCAAGTGTCACTTGTGTGTGTGTGAATCTTTCAACGTCACACTTCGAAGCAGCACGAGGAATGCTGGCGACACACCTCGTGATTATGAACCTCCCTCAAGTGGCGACACCTCATTTCATTCTTCTAACAGGAAGCGATATATTTTTAGTGTTTCATAATGCTCTAATAAAATAATACAAAAAACTAACAAAAAGAGAAATTTTAAGTTCCATACATTTCCTGTTATATATTTGTTTTCTTGGGTGAAAAATAAAAAAATAATAATTCGGAATGAATATCGTACTTGACAAAAATAGTGTCGATTGGATCTTATAGTTTTGAACCTCTGTCACACGAGACGAGAACGGCAAATTTGCTGGTATCTACCTCACCGTTTGATCTCCACACTACACCATGAGAAAACTTTGAGGGACACCTGAGCTGGAAACTCCCTCTCCACACCACACCACACCAACGGGAGGACTGGATGTATTTAACGTGCATTGTCTTTCTCTGCATGACGGGTCTTCAGCGGTACTAGGCTGGAACTCATGACACACCGGCCACGAGTCCGTTACCTTGACCACTAAGCTTCCGTGGTCATATCTCTTGCTCGGTATCGTTCTGGAACCACGGATTTGCTCGTGAGGTTTTTCAAACTTGTTAGAGTGAGGTCGAGTTTTCCAGAACGCTGGGTTATCGAGTACCCAGTTTTGGGGACTCTACTGAAAATCAAAACTATCACCAATGGATTTTTATACAATGTGACGACGACATATACAATCAAAGAAAACTAAACTAAATATTATTATAGTCATCACTTTTGTACGTGAATTTTTCTTGTATCAAACATTCTGTCACGATATTTTAAAAACAAATTGGCTGCTTCCACATTTATGAAAATATATGTTGCGTGAAAGAAAAATTCTTTTTTGATTTTTTTACGACGTCATCCAATCCATTAACTACTCCTAATTAATATTCTGTTGTAGTTCTATGCACACAGAGACATGATCTACGAAGTCATAATTCATTCAATGCCACAAAAATTATCCATCGATATTTCTTTCCGTGCTTATGCAGCAACGATTTTTGTGAGCTGTTTCATTCTATTTCTGTGCACCCAATCATTGTTATGGAATATTTTAGTAGAACTGTGAACTCTTGTCTGGGCACAGAATATGCTATTCTGTTCCATTTTCTGCCTAGATTATTTTATATATATATATATATATTGAGTACTTCTTATAAAATTCTATGCCCTGCTGTAATTTTTTGAAATTTTTTTTATAATAGTAATTTTTTTTGAATGCTTAGATGAGAAACATTTTTTAAGTTTGATATTGGTACGTACAGGGGCGTAGCTACTGCCGTATCAATGATACAGGGCCCCAACATCTGCAACTACAGTCTGACTAACGGGGCTCCTAATTCTAAAAAAGGGCCCCGAAGGAATTTTGATACAAGGCCCCTTCAGAGCTAGCTACGCCAATGGTTGCGTAATTCTCTGCGAATTGACTATACACTTTCTTTTAGATCATGAAATATACCAGCGGTCTTCAGACTTCTGATCCACCGAGCCGATTTCATATCCTACCAACCAAAAGAACTATCAACTTCTTTGAAAAAAATCATACATTTGCTATCACTGCCTATAAACTTACTTTTCTAGTAAAAATGAAATCAATTTCGTATATAACAAAAATAGCCTGAAATTAAATTGTACATAAGATAGAAATAGAAGATTAGAAAGAAATGGATAACAAGTGTCATAACAGATTTTTTTAAAGCGTCAGTCTTTGTGGAGGAATCGCTTAGGCAACTGGAGTGCTTATAGATCTATCGAAAATGTCCCCGCAAGGTATTAGTAGCATGAGATCGACGATTTACTGATCACTGAATTATACTAAAAGTTTCTGCAATTAAATGGGTGAGTGAGGTCTTATTAACGCGTTCCGCCGTGTAGGGGAGCGATGCACGTTAAATCTGTCGAGAGCTCAAACGTCCTCCCGTGGTGTGGTGTGGTAGTTAGGAGAGGGGGTGCCAGCTCAGGTGTCGTCCGCGTCACTTGACCATGGTTCAAAATTACGCGGACCGTCGCCAAAAGCCCTCGTGTTGCTGATCAGTGCGACGTTAATATTCACTCACTCACTCACTTATTAACGCGTACTTAAAGCAACATTAGGTCTTATTGGCGACGGACCTCATCCTTCTGAGTTGCGGTCAAATGACGAGCTGACAACCCTCTTTTTAACCTCCTTTCACACCAGTGACCATAGTAGCCTAGTTGTTATGGGCTCGTGGCCGGCGTGTCACGTGTTCGAACCTAGTGCCATTGAAGATCCGCCGTTTAGAGGGCCTAAAGCACTTTAAAGGTGTCGTGGTTCAAAATCCTTCTGTTGGCATGGTTGTGGAAGTTCGGAAAATGGGGTGCCACCTCAGGTATCGTCATCGTCACTTGACCATGGTTGAAAGTAACAACATCCGTTCCCAATTGCCCTCGTGTTGCTTTATAGTGCGACGTTAAAAAACATTCACTCCACACCACGTCAAAGGGAGGATTGAGCCACAACAGATTTAATGTACAGCCCCCCTGAACGGCGGGGCCTCAGTGGTATCCAAACTATAATCAGCGATTCGGCAATGCTGGTCACATGATCATGACCCTGCCCCCCGGGGTGAGTGAGGGAGGGAGTGAATGAATATTTACGTCTCGCTGTTCAACTACTCGAGGGCTTTTGGCGACGGACCTCGTAATTTTGATCCATGGTCAAGTGACGAGGACGACACGTCAGGAAACCGTCTCCTTTCTACACCTAAAAGAAAAAGAACCAACTATATCGAATCAGCTACTTTTCTTTCTTCTGTTCGAGTGACGAGGATGACATCTGTGAGCTGGCATCTCCCTCTCCTAACTTCCACACCCCACCAACTGGGTGACGTTTGAGCCTGGGAAAATTTAACATGCATCGGCTCTCTCTATACGGGTCTTCAGCGGAGCCAGGCTTGAACTCATGACACGTCGGCAGTGGTTTAACGGAGAATATTAGGGCTCCCCCGCAAAGAAATTAAAGTTTATCTTTGGTGTTTTATAGATTGGTTAAATACGTACTTGGCGTTAGTCAGTCTGTAGGATCCCTACAACCCTGGGCCCCGCAATGCGGGGTAGTACTGCAGCCTGTAGTTATTTGGAAAAAATAGGATCTCATTTGTTTTTATTGAAAACAATAATAAACCCCGTGCACCACACAATGTTTCACTCGTGGGCTTATAACATAAAGGAAAAAAGGGAGAATTACAACATAAATATCCATGCCTTCTCCAGGTTCGAACCCAGGCCCTACGGCACCGCAGTCAGCGTCACTAACCACTATACCGGATGGGAGGTCTAGGATCTCATTTGGAGTACTAAAAAACCATGAGAGATTTGTTTTCTGTAAACCTATCTTTTCGCTATCCCCCCCCCCTCTACTAATAAATGTAAAAAAAGATGATTGTCAAATAGGACAGACAAACTGAGGACAACAGTATTGGGAATCGCAAACTGCCGACAAGCTTTCAGAGAAAAATAATAAATTTTCAGAAGAGATCATATTTATTCAAAAAATATTCCATCCTCCCTTATACTGTCTAATAACGATAAAAGGTTGAAAAAAACATTTAAAAACCAATTTTTTTTGCAGAAAATATGAAAAATAAGCCAATATTTATTCTTCATATCACAAAAGGTTTTAATTTTGAAATAGAAAAAAGCAATCAAATTGAAGTAATAGACAAAAATTCAACTTTTGTGTTTCTCATATAGTCTCATTGATTGTCAAAAGAAAAATCACTACGTCTGGAGGCGTAAAGAACAAAATTTAGATCCTAGAAAATATACAAATGAAGTTTTGCAGAATGATACATACCAGGGGATGTGCAATTAGTTTGTTAACAGATATCAAAGGAAAGGTCGGATGTAATAAAAAACGCTGAGAAAGATTAGGAGTATTTTTGTTAAAACAGAATGTAATACATGATTTGTGTTAAAGTGAGTGAATATTAACGTCCCAGTGTTCAGCTACACGAGGGCTTTTGGCAACGGTCCGCGTAATTTTGAACCATGGTCAAGTGACGCGGACGATACCTGAGCCCCCCCCCTCCTATCTACCACACCACACCAACGGGAGGACGTTTGAGCTCTCGACAGATTTAACGTGCATCGCTCCCCTACACGGCGGGTGTTCAGTGGTACTGTGATCGAATTCATGACACACTAGCCATGATCCGATGTCTAGACCACTTGGCTACCGCGGCCACGATTCGTGTTAAAGATCACCGAATTTGAAATGAGTATCTACATTTTATCCTAATACAATTGTTTTGTTCTTAAAGAAAAAAAAATTCCACATATGGCGAAGAAGTGGAAATTCTATTTCCTGTGAGTTATTAGCTATTAGAACTCTTAGAATGCCTTCATTGAAAAAGATAATTTGAACTTATGAATAACGTTCATTTGGTATTCTGAATCAAAATATAAAGTCTTTGACGAAACAAGTAATGATACGTTGTACAGAGTAATTGATGTATTAATGATGCTTTATTTCTTTGTGAGTAGAAAGTCGTGGTCGTCAAGTAGCTAGGGTCATGAATTATTGGTTGGTGTGACGTGGGTTCGATTCCTGGTGCCACTGAAGACTCGCCGTGTAGAGGGGCTGTTGCATGTTAAGTCACTCGAGGCTCAAAGTCCTCTTGCATGGTGTAGTATTTAGGAGAGGGGGGGGGATTCTAATATAAGGTATCGGCCTCGTCACTTGGCCGAATTTCAAAACAACGAATTCTGTCACCAATAGCTCTTGGGTAGCTGATCCTCTGTTTTGTGGTATTTCAAATAATGGAACTAACCGTGGGCTTACTCTTGTGGCTGCGGTAGCTTAGTGGTCAAGGTCATGTACCCGTGGTAGGGGCAGGCCATGAGTTCGAGCCTAGTACCGCTGAAGACCCGCCGTGCAAAGGGAGCCGATGCACGTCAAATACGTCGAGGCTCAAACGTTCTCCCGTTGATGTGGCGTGGAAGTTAGGAGAAGGAGATGTCATCTTAAGTGTCGTACTCATCACTTGAGCATAATTCAAAATTACCCCCAAAGCCCTCCTGCAGCTTTTAAGTGCGACGTAAATTTTCCTCTAACAAACTCAAAGCGCACCTACCATATGAATAAGTGGCCGCAATAGCCTGGTGATCAAAGTCACAAACTCTTGGACGGTGTTGTCGAGACGTCACGTTTCAAAGTCAAGTGACGCAGGCGACATCTGTGCTAGCATTTCACTCTAATAACTTTCACATTACGCTAACAAGAGGAGGTTGAGCTTATACAGATTTGACGTGCCTCTATCTGTTTGCATGAAGAGTTTTTGTTGACATTATTATTCGACAGAAACAAAGCTGGCCTTGAGTTCAGATAACGATCATGACTATTGAGTTACCGCGGTTACTTCAGCGTAGGTGAGGACAGTCGCACACTATAACCAAAATAGAAAACTTAACTTGAAAGAGTTCCGTTTCGGACTGATTGGTGCACGAAATAAATCCATCTGTTACCGCAACTAATAAAAAAAACCTAAATAGGAAGAGAGAAAAGAAAAATACGAGAAACCGAATCTCCCCGGCAATACTTCTCCACCGAATTACGAAACAAATCTCTCCCGTTGACAGATAGCGTCAGCGCGAATGAATAGATTACATCCCCATGACCCGGGAAATGGTTTTTGAAAGCTTGTCTCTGTCCGGGTCTCGTGCAGCGGATATTGAGACCGCGTGCCCCAAACCTTATCAGATAAGGCTCGCTGAACCTTATTAGGCAAACGAATATCTCGTTCATTTATTGAATTTGATGCGTTACTCTGCCTGTTGTTTCTATGACAGAAAATAAAAGAAAAGGGGCTGCGGAAATGTGTTAGTCGAGGAACCAGATGAAATCGGCTGGCTGTCGCAAATGACGTCATACAATGAGGTCTCTCAGCAGGACGTGATGTTTGTTTTGGCTCATCTCGGGTCGACATCTGAATGTATGGATCACACCGCAACACCACTTCGATTGATTACATTCGGATGAATGTCGCGCCAGAGCAAACTGAGTTTACTGAAGACGTAATCAGTAATTTCAAATTATAGTGAAGTATGGAGTTCGCAATTTCAGTCGGCATCTCCATCTTTTATACCGAATCTTGTCAAATCGAGAGTTGAATGACATTACGAGACAGTCTTTAGGAAGGATGACACATCAACAAATTTTTATTTATTGTTTACAAATTCTATTAGGTAGGAATCACTGTAGCCGAATGCTCATTTGCTTTTAATTGATGTCACACTCGAGGCAGTGGCGTAATGATGAATATTAAGGGCCCTCTGCAAACTCTGGTTTTGGGCCCCAAGCTTAAATACGTATTTTGCGTCAGTCAAGCTTTGGGCCCCTAGAGTTCCTACCCTTCCCCCCGCAATTTGGGGGTGTAAGTTACGCCACTGACTCGAGGCCCTTCCATTGGTGTTGTTTGGAAAAAGGGTGCCAGTGTGGTGAATACCGGTTGCGTGTGTGTGGTGTTATCAAATAATAAATAATCTGGAGTCCTAGAATTTGTCCTTTTCTGGATTTATTGGTAACAAAACTTTCAACAAAAAACTTAACAATGTTTAACAAATTAAACCATTCCATTAATTAGATATAAATATAATATTCTAATATTCTAGATAAAAATCCTAGTAAACAGTGGCAATCTAGTACGCCGAAGCTAAGAATTACGAGTCCGATTTAAAATGTAGGAGTAAACAACAGCATGTCTAGTTATGCTGAAGCCAAGTTCAAGATTCAACTGAGACAGAATCCATTACATATGGTTTCTATCGAGAGAGACCACGTGGGGTCTGAGGGTGGTGTCAACCACGCTCCACCCACTCAGACCACCCGGTCCATAATTTACAACAGCCAGCGCAGATGTCGTCCTCGACACTTGACCGAGGTTCAAAATTACGTCGTCAGTAGTCCTCGTTTTGCTTTATAGTGCGAAGCGTTCATTTTACACCCACTATTAGCTATAATCCCACTGTAGCCGCGGTAGGCAAAATATCGTGTTAGAAAAAATCTTTTTTCTGACCTCGCTAACAATCCAACGTATAGTCTGATGCACTCTAAATATGTCGATGTTCAAAGTCCTTGTGGAAATTAAGAGATTAGGCAACCACACAGCTCAGGTATCTCTGTTGCCACTTGACCGTGGCTCAAAAATATGAGGTCCTTTGCTGAATAGTTTTCCACTTCCGATGGCAAAAAGGAAAATGTGCTTCACTTCTACGTCTCAAAAAGTAAACACTGAGCTCATTGAAGACTGGGAGGGTTTTTGAACTAATTCCAATACGGCAGACCTGTCAAAAAATACAGACCCCTAATGTTTATACGAACTCTTATCCTACACACATCCATTTCCATGCTATTTACATAGATTTAAATTCAAATCTGACCCCAATTGTCTCTGTGGATGTATTGGGGTTGCCGATAGCTGTATTCCATTACACTTGGACAGAAATCCTCACCTTAATGAGACTACCAATGTGTACCGTAAATTAGGGCTTGGCTCTTTAGTTAACAATCCAAATATTTTTGTGAATTTCTTGTTTCAAACATTCCTCGAAAAAATTAATCTCTGGTTCCCTTTATCAAGAGGGAGAAGAGCGTATCTCAAATGGGAATCATATTCCTTCCGATACTGATTCATTTATTTGAAACTAAAGGACAATTTTCAAAAGTATTGATAAGGAAGGGGTAGCGTCATTTAAATAGATGGATTATCTGAGTATTTAAGACCAATTTTGCTCTAATTATTTGTTTGTAGTCCTTTTTTTCTTGAGGGGGGGGGAGGAGTTCCTTTTTTTTTATCTTTGATTTTATAATACTTCCCATTTGTATTGGAGACTTTTAGTGTTTATAATGCTTTTATTATATGCAGACTCGAATATCATTTTTTTCAACTTTTTTTCCTGTGTTATATTTCATAATTTTCATAGCTTTGTATATTTTTTATTATAGTGAACTATTTCAAAACTGTAATTCCGAACTTAACAAGTTCTTACACGTCTGTTAATTAAAACACAATTTTTAAACTTATAAAAGTAACCTGTAAGTTATGTAAATTTACCTTTGTTGTACTTCTGTAAAATAACATATTAACTGTTCGAGTTTTGTTCAATAAAGGCTGAATGCGCGAGAATGTCTGTTTCCCGAGGGACTGATTTGAAGCCCCTTTGAGGGAGCTCGATTCCACTGAATAGTTTGCAATATTTTATATTACTAAGTATCTACTACTTTCTTTTGTCTATGCCATCTTGTAATATACTGGTGTCCAAAAGTTAAGCAGAAATCGTAAAATGCGAAAAGCATGGAGTAAATATTCGTAAAATTATTCCAAATATCTTGTGGATTTTAATTGGGTGAAGAAGAAACATTGGGTCTATGCAAAACTTTTCAGTCGACTACGTCCTGCGCGAAACACCGGCGCATGTCGGAACGCGGAGAAACAGTTCACGCAGCATAGGCAGTTCGAACAAGTTTCGTGCAACTTCTGTGAGAAGGAACTGTTAACCATCAAACGTGAATGATGGCACAGAGACGTCAATTGGACATGTTTACGAAAGGAAGAATCGTTGGAATGCTGGAATCCTCATGATCACAAACCGAAAAGTCTCGAATTCTGAATGTGGACCAGTCTGTGATCTCAAGACTGTGGAAGAGGTTGCTGGCCTGTATGCCAGAGGACCAGCAGTTTGCATCCCCCTCACGTCTGCGCATAAACGCGCTCGTTTGAACTGGAGTTTGAAACATCAACATTGGAGTGTGGGAGAGTGGGCCAATGGTGATGTTCAGTGACGAGTCCCGGTTTACTCTGAGTACTGATTCTCGGTGGGTAATGATATGGAGAGAACGTGGAACACGTTTTGAACATAACGGAAAGACATCAATTTCCATCAAGGGGAGTAATGGTATGGGCAGGCATCATGATGGACGGCCGCACAGACCTCCATTTCTTTGACACGGGGTCTGTGACTGCTCAAAGATACAGAGACGAAGTTCTTGAGCCTTATGTTCGCTTGCTTCGAGGTGTTGTCGGCCCTGACTTCATATTCATGGATGATAATGCGCCATGTCACCGAGCGGTGCTGATTGATGATTTCCTTGAAACGGAAAACATCCAGCGCATGTAGTGGCCTGCGAACTCCCCTGATTTAAATCCTATCGAGCATGTATGAGATATGCTCGGGAGAGAAATTGCAGCTCTTTCGCACCCACCAGCTCCATTACAGAACTGAAGAGAGCTCTCCAAGAAGCTTGGAACCGTTTGAGCCCACAACTCATTCATCATCTCATAGCAAGTATGGTAAATCGCTGTGCAGCCTGCCTGGCTGTCAGAGAGGTGACCACACGCCTTATTAAACTGCAGCATCAGTATTTTATTTAATGTTTTCTTTCACTTTTTCTGTAAAGTGTGAATCCTTGCTATGCTCAGTTTTCTTTCAAACTGCTACTTTGGATAATAAAATTAATTATTATCATTCTTTTGATTTGCTTCCTTATTTTATAACCATTTTACACTCGCATGTCACGTTTCCCGCCATTCTGATTTATAGTTCCTTCTTTATTCACATAATTACCAATTGTGCTTAACTTATGGACACCAGTGTACAATACCTAATTGCGTAAAGGGAAATATTAGGGCAGACCTGCTCGGTTATCTCAAAGAAAAAATGCTCAAACAAAGTCTCGCTCAATTTTCAGTGGACTGTTTATTTACTCTGCTCGCATCGACTCAACTCGTCACTCATTGTAGTCTAAGGATGCACTGAATCACTATAAATTCTAGAGGGCGCTTTACATCCGGGGTGGGCATTAAGTCGATCGCAATCGACCGGTGGACCACCAAGACATTTTGTGGTGACCGCCTTCACTAAAACCTAATAATCATTTAATCATACGAAGGCCTAGATATACGAATCTAAGCCGCACCCCAAATTCTCAACAGGATTTTGTGAAAATTGACAAATAGTCTAAAATGGTTTATCGATATCCAACTTTACGAATTTAAAAGGAAAACTAAAAGAAGGGAATGATTAGTTATTTTTCAGTATTAAAATTTTTTTATACATGCATGAGGCTGTTTTTTATTGCTCTAAATACCCATACAACACATTTTCCCTCCTTTTCGATTCTAAGCCGTGCCTGATTTTCAGTAGCATCTACATTGAGTAAAAAGTGCGGCTTAGATTCGAGTTAATACGGTATTTTAAAAAACGCGATGGAAAAAAATCGAATCACAAGAGAAAACTTCACTAATAGAAAATGGACTTCTCTATTTGGAGGCCAATTTGCGAAGAAAATCGTAAAATGTTCTTGGTTCCAGGAAAAAAAGTTCACGAAGTAGAGAAATTCGTAAAATAGAGGCTCATAAAACGGAGGTACGATTGTATTACATACTTTTATTTAGCTCACTACACACCTACGCCCCCCTCAGGGGGCTCACCTTCTTTAGGTGAGTACGGGTGTCACAATCCCGAGGTGCCCTAGTGATCTTTTCCTTTTCCCACGGGGTTTACTGTCTTTGGTAAACATGGGCTTCACGAACCCGGGGTACCTTAGCGATCCTTCTCTATTTTCGACCCTCTTTCTTGTCATTCAATTCATTCTTTCTTTCTCTTCCCGTCTAGACCACAGATATTAAAACAAATGTTTGGCGCAGTATAGCCGAAATCGGCTCTTGCGCCAATAAACCCCAAAATCACTCACTCGCACACCTACGCCACTGGGTGGACCGCAACATCTTGAAAAAAGTAGAAGTAGTCCATACCCTTGAAAAGTCTTTAAAAATTTTAAATAAACCTTTTTTTGGAAATTTTTAAATAACTTGCTGTTGCGGAAAAAATGTTTATTTCGCTCTAAGAAAACACAAATGTTTCGTCAAAAAAAAAAAACCCTGAACGCGCGAGACACTCTAAAACCATTAAAAGGAACAAACTGGCATTAAAATCGATTTCACTATTCAACATCTCAAAGGGTTGTTTATTTGTTTACGCGAAAGAGTGTCTTCCGTCGAATCGATCGTCCTTCGCGTGATCATCTTCTGTGAAGAGTACAGGTAAGGCTACCATAACGACCGACTTCCCGATTCCTGCCCCTCGACGTCAATAAACGGGCAATTTATGCAGCAAATGTCTCATAGGACGGGTCGCCCTTTTCTTTTCACATTATATTCAACACGTGACGACCTTAGATTTCTGTTTTCAAGGAGGCATATATGACAACTCCTTTTTCATCCTGAATCTAAATTCCAGTAAGCTCCAACACGCTTTTATAAGTTTCACTTGCATGTAACGGAATCTTGGAACTCGATTTTCACCCACTTAAAAAGTTCAGATTAATTCGAAATTTTGCACACTTGTCAAGACCCGATAACAAAACAAAAATTTCATAATTTTGTTTCATTTTCCTCATCAGGATCGTCAGGAATCACGATAATCAGATTTGGCGACAATTAAATATATCACTTCCAGATTTGGCAACTTTTTGCACATACAATTTTCAGATTTGGCGACTAATCCGATATACCATTTTCAGATTTGGCGACTAATTCCATATAACATTTCCAGATTTGGCGACTAATTCCAGATTTAACGACTAAAAGAAAAAGGTGTAACCCTACAGTGAGTGTTTTTAATTAATACACTTGTGGTTTATAAAAATAAAACAAAAAAAAAGTGTTTTGTATGAGAGAAAGTGGAGAGTGGGTGTGTATTATAAATTTCTTACTATAATATAAACATTTTTCTGAAAATGAAAATACAAAAAATAGGCTCGTGATGTGAAAAAAATAATTTATGTTCTAACTGCTAAATATTTTTTTTATTTTTTACAAAGCAATACGTTTAGAAGTGATGATACGAATTAACATTATAGCAATACGTTTAAAAGGTGAGAATACGATTGACACTTAATATTGCCATGTTTTTATTAACACGCTTTCTTTAATGTCTGTCCGGGTGGAATTTTGTAATTGATTTTAAACTGTGTGACTTTCCGATGAGCTAGAGACTTGAAATTTGGACCATATCTCAGAAGTGGATGACAATGCATGAAAATGTGAAAAAAGAAGAAAAGAAAGAAAAAAAGAAAAGGAAGAATTTTATACTTTTTAGTCCGTTATACAAACATGTGTGTGGTACATTAAATTTTTTTAATTCCAACTTTTTTTCTTCTTACCACACATTTTATTTGTTTGACCTGTTCTTTTGAGACGGAGTCTAATATAACGATACGGGACTCACCCGAGGCCCCGTAAACAGAGAGAATAAATACACTTCAGACCCTTTAATTAAAATCCATTGAAGAGCAAGACTTATTTCAGCAGCCACGTATTCTGGCTCCAAATATCAAACTCACGGATAAATTCAACAATGACATTAATTGTCTCATTCATCATTTTATTCTTATATTAAGAATTATTTTTTTACTTTTTAGTTCGATTCAGTATAAAAGCGTGTTCTTTAGTTTTTTTTAAAATTATAATTTATTTTTTATCAAGAACTTAGTCAAGTGCAATCACTCTTTCCTAATGCATAGTTGAAAAATTATAAATTTAACTTTGATGTTCCGAATAGTTAATGCTGGCATAAAAATGAAGTTTAAACATAACATTGTGGTGTCAAGAGTAGTACTTATTCAAAGTTTTCATTCTGGGCGTTAAAACAAACACATTGTTCCATGAGCCATGAGAGGGTTATTTTCGAACAATGCAAAGAATAATGCTGCTTTCTATTCAAAAATAAGGAAAATGTGTTGCATTCTCTTCTCATTTCGGATCATGCACAAAACAGAATTAAACTTTTGATTACATGTACGACTTTTATGCAGGGTGGTCCCGAATTCATGGTACAAACCTTAAGAGTAGGTACAGGACATTTTAACAATCATTTATTATATAGAAATGTATGGGCGCAAGTGTGACGCGGTGAGACACAAGCACAGCAAAGTAAGAAACGAAATGAAAGACAAAGTGTTTATTGAAAGCGTTGTTGATAAGTGTAATGTTTTGTATTAACTGTGTGGTGACCTATAGTCACCCCTTACATTCGAACCCTCCTGTCTATCTGAAAACCCGGCTAGATGTGTAGGAGGAACTAAATGATCCATAGACATTATTCCAATCTAAACTGATTTATTAATTCTTATCACTTATTAAGAAACAGACACAACACAATTCTAATTAAGGTATATAAACAACTAGCTGACCCTGCCCGACGTTGCAGGGGCTTTTACCTAGGGTATAACTTAATCCCCATGTGTTAATTTCCTCCATTCTTTCTTTTGTGTGGGTGTGAAGCGTACGATGTGAGTGCAGGGCCCATGAGTGCGTATCAAAGATTTTCTCGTTTAACATTTTCCCTTCTCTTCACAAAATCAGCACTTCCAATATAATTTTTCGAAATTACTTTGACTTCTTTGTTTCTTTCCTCTTCGCTTAGCCTGGCGTTACACGGGCTTTTACCGAGTGAATAACTTAATCCTCATGGGAATTTCCTGTTTTTCTCAGGACGATAGCACTTATGTGTGTGTATGCGCGATGTGAGTAATTTCGTTAACTATGTCATTAAAACTCCCTTTTTCGAAATCTGTTCTTGCGTTGGTGTGGTGTGGTAATTAGGAGAGATGGGTGAAAGCTCAGGTGACGTCCTCTTCACTTGACCATGGTTGAAAATTTTGAGGTCCGTCGCTAAAAACCTTCGAATAGGCGAACAGTGCGAATTTATAAATCACTTACTCACTTTTCAATTCTTTCGTTGCAATTTTTTAGTTTCGGAAACGAAAATGTAGCCTTTTTAAAAATAGTTAGTTGTATGTTGAAAAAAGACAGAAAAGTAGAAATTTTTCAAATTACAAAATTTCACTACTATTTTAAATCTTGAAGTAAAATTGTGAGGATTTTTTGAAATGTTCGAAACACGGGAAAAAATTCATGCAGTTATCTTTATAAAAGAAGAAATTATTAATTATTAAGTATTTTGAGTGTTTTATTAGAGTTTGTTCAAAAAAGTGGTGAAATTGTCGAATCGGCCACTGGTCCGCCAAATTTTGAAAAACCGCTAATTTGGTGCGTTTTTGCGTGTTGTGTTTTGGAATAGCAACCCTATCACAACACGATCTGACTGCTTCCTCACTGATACAAAAGCCAAAAGGGTTACCAGAGTTGGCGCACTTATCGATTTGGCGAGAAAACTCTTGGCGGGATAAGAGGCCGATTCGGCAATTCAACCAAAAAAATTTTGATTTTGATTTTTTAAACTAGCTGTTACCCGCGACTTCGTTCACGTAGAAATTTACAAAAAAGTGCTTTGTTCAATTCACAGATCTTACGAAAACTTAATAATTCTGTATTCCACGTTAAGAAATACATACACGCTATATATATATAGAGAGAGAGTTTAATGTCATTTTTTTACTTTGTGAATCTATGTTTTGTTTTTATATTTTTGTGTTCTTTCTGCTTTTTGGTGTTTATTGTTTTATTTTTTTTATTTTCTTTGTTTTTTTGTAATTTTTTTGTGGTTTTTTTCGTATAAATTTATTGAACATCCTCTCTATATACAGTATTAAATTTATTGAAAAATCTCTTTATATACAATATTTGGTGTACGATTTTCTTGAGCTAAAACAAAAACGCCAGTGGCATTCCTCGCACGTGAACATGCCACGTATAGTTGGCCATGTGAAAAGCAACTCTTAGTTAAATCTGTCTCAACTTTGCTTAACGTTTGCCCTTGTGACTTGTTAATTGTCATAGCAAAGCTGACACTTACAGGGAATTGTAGTCTTTTGAATTCAAACGGGAAATTCGATGGTATTATGGGAATTCGTTGTATAAGTACTATGTTACCTTTTCCGCATCCGGATATTATACGACCTTCTATAACGTTTCTTTGCAATGACACTACTCGCAACCTAGTACCATTGCAAAGTTTTGGTGGGTTTAAATTACGGAGTAGTATGATGGGAACGCCAATCTTAAGTTCTAGCTTGTGAGGAGGTAGACCAGGCACAATTATACTGTTTAAAAATTCTGTTGGATAACTAACCGTTTCATCCGGATTGCAAACTGTATTGATGGAAAGGTATGTTTGTGATTCACCAGGAAGCTTATTTAACATGCGCTGATTAAGCGCAGTAACCTGGTCGTTTATAGGTGCTAAAATGGATCTTTCACACAACCACGAATCTTCTTTTATATTGAGATTGTGAACATCATCATAAATGCTATGTTTTTTTATCAAAATCTGAAATATTTTCATGAATAAAAACCTAACAATGTTTAACATCGATTTCTAATTATTATACTTGAAGTTCAGCTGTTAAAGTTTAAAACAGCTTAAATATAACGAATTAAAAAAACTCACAATTAAGAAATTAAGAACAATTTGAATTATTTTAGAAACAACTACCTGCGCAGTTAACTAAATAAAATAACCTAAGAGTAATTTATCAAAATCTGAAATATTTTCATGAATAAAAACCTAACAATGTTTAACATTGATTTCTAATTATTATACTTGAAGTTCAGCTGTTAAAGTTTAAAAAAGCTTAAATATAACGAATGAAAAAAACTCACAATTAAGAAATTAAGAACAATTTGAATTAAGAAAAACAGAGAGGTAGAAAAATGAAAGATACCTTGAAAATTATTATTCTTCGATTACAATATAAATATTAAGCAAATAATAACTATTGTTTAAGTGTGACTAAAAATGTAAATAAAAAAAAGAGAAAGGATTAAAACTTATCAATTTTTTGTTTCTTGCATTGCTTTTTGCTTATGAAGCCTTGATTTATTATTTTTAAAAGTGCATCCGAAACAGCCGATGCTCTACTTAACTGAACAGTGAGATAACTATCATAAAAAAAATTATGGCACGTGTCAGCGAATTATGATGTGCGCGTAACACTTATGTCTCATGAAGAGCATCGGTCGCCAGTAACCAAAACAACGACTTCATTAGCTCAGCTTGGCGTTCAATTTGGCGTTCATCTTGGCATTCAGTTTCACGTTCACCCGTATAGTTTCCGTTCCCGTAAGAATACGGGAATAAAATATAGCCTATGTTACTCCCCGTTAATGTAGCTTTCCAATTAGTGAAAGAATTTTTAAAATCGCACCAGCCGTTTCCGAGATTAGCCGAAACAGACAGGCAGACAGACGAAAATTTTAAAAATTGTTTTTTTGTTATGAGTACCGTATATACTTTTAGTGCATTAAGTAAAAAGTTGCTAATTTGAAATTACAAACAGACACTTCAATTCTATTTATATGTATAGATCACTCATACTAAAAGTTTTAAAAATAATTTTTATCTAAACGCAACGATATTGATTCATTTCATAGTATGAAATTCAAAAAGAAAATAATAACTATGTGATAAAAATACATTTAAGAATATTTCCTTATTTTTTTTATATTTTTTTCTTATATTCTACTGTTCTTCAATAAATCAATTTATAAGAATAAAAAAAAAACACTATCGGTTGTGATGCGTCATACGAATGAGCGTCCCGTGTTATGAGGGAATTCCCCTTTTTTCTACGCAGCGAAAGACTCAAAACTACCTCAACCTTTCCCGTGTTCCAAACAGAAAGCTAACGCAAAGTGACCTTGATGCAATTCAGAAATAACGTCGAGAGTACCGAATGAGCATCCCTTACGGGAATCTGGCAACGTTTTTTCCGGATTCTTCACATTTCCGGCAATAAAAAAATTATGGCGAGATTAATTGAAATAAAAACCATCGTATGTTTTAAGTTGGACGAAATGACACACAGTATGCAAAATTATATTGTGATCGGTTGAGTAGTTTCGGAGTCCATTGTGGTCACGTTCGTTTTATCGATGAAGGTTGGTTGAAATAAATATTTTGATTTAAAGATAAAAGAAGAAATTAGTAGAAACCCGTATAGATCCGTCACAACTGTTCAAAATTGCTGCCACCAGTAGCAATACATGCTTGACAGCGTCGGTGGAGTGATTAGCGTACAAGTTCAAAGATGCCAAGTATTTCCCCTACACGTGCAGTAGCTTCGGATATTCGAGCAACGGGATCCTCATTTGAGACGAGTGGAATCGCATAAAAAAGATTCTTCTGATGTCCCCATAAAAAATAACCGAGGTTCGGTGATGCTGATGTCGTGTCCAATCAAGGCTCAATAAAGCGACAGATACGGGTACCCAAGGGATTGATCAATCATGCCCATTCCATTGTGGAACGAACCTGTTTCGAAGTTGACGATGCAAGCACTGAAAAATTCTGGGATCCAGCATTAGTTGATGAAGAAACTGGGTGAGATACATTCGTAACGCAGCTCTACCGTTTCCATTTGCACTGCTGAACATGTAATGCATGTCTACTTTTTCGGCATACATGAAATTTCCCAACATAGACGTCGGCGCAATTGCGATTGGCGCTTTCCCCTACTGAGATGCATCATGTTGAACGTGGCTAGACATCTACTGCTCCCTACCGGCAACGCAACCAACCCATAACTCTATTTCTCTGTTCTTTTGTTTGCAGCTCACCGCGTCACTTGCGCCTATACATTCCTGCACAATAAATGATTGTTACATTGCCTTTTATCTCCCCTTAAAGGTTTTACCATGGATTCGGGACCCCCCTGTATACATTGCTATATTTCATTCACGTAGCAACGGGATTCAGTTCCTTTTCGCTCCTGTACAGACGGTGGAGCGTTTGGGTAGTTGATGAGTAGCGGGGGACTTTAGAAATTAAATTATTGCTTTATTACGTTTACAGTTATTATTACACTACTTACTTTCAGATGTAAGTTATTAAAACTATTGGGTATTTCCATTCCACAGAATATGTTATTTGTGAAGGAGGAGGTAAACACAGCTTCTCTCTTTCGAGTGTTTCAAATGGATTGTCTCTCCACTCTCTTGAGTGGGGAGCTGTCGCTTCTTTCACCTTGAATTACACTCGGGGTTCTGAGTCCCAGATGGTTGGCTTCCTCACAGTCATTGGTGGTCGACATGATATCAGATGAAAGGACCCCAAAATAGTTTCGGGGTGCACGCGTGGATGTGAACTGCGTAATGCTATCTACGCAGGGATCCACTTGGCGGGAAAGCGTTACAACGGCCTCATCCACGATCGGACCAATTTCCACTGTGCGAGGCTTGTCATTACCTGTACTTATCGTGCCTATCTAAAAAAATTTTATACTAAAATTTTTAATTTTTACTCTTAATGCTTTTAACACGTAAAAATTATTGCTAATTTGTTTTAATTTTCACAATAATGGAAATAGGTTACAAATATGTTTCCATATATTAAGTCTTTCACGAACCCCTCACGTTGTCCTCGCACCCCCCAAATTCATTTTAATTTTTCACGGAAACCCCCTCAGTATAGTCAAGGATTACGAGGTTAATATTCACGCACTCACAAGGACCACCAGGCGTCCGTAGGAACCTTTTTTGGAGACTAATGATATAAATTAATTTGGTTTGTTCTATTCTAGTACAAAAGTTCTTGATTTTTCTTTCATGTAGTAGCTGACACAAAACTTTAATTATTACGAGCAGATACATGGAATTCCACAGAACCTTTGACCAACAAAATAAACACACAGTGCTCATAAAGATTTTTTTAATTCAATTTGAAGTTGTATTACAGTTCCTGATATTGCTTTATGGTGCATTCCTTTTATAAACTCATTCACTCACTTGTAATTACACTAGGTGGTCGTGGTAGCCTAATGGTCCTGGTCACGGTTTCGTGGCCGGCGTATCATGAGTTCGATCTTAGTGCCATTGAAAACCCGACATATGAAGGGCCTAAAGGTCGAGGATTAAAGTTCTTCCATAGGTATGATGTGGAAGTTCGGAGAAGGATGTCAGCTCAGGTATCGTGCTCATCAATTGACCATGGTTCAAAAATACGAGGTCCGTCGCCAATAGCCATCGTGTAGCCTTATAGTGTGACGTTAATAAATGCGCACTCTCTAGTAGCTACACTAGGGCTATTGGCAGTGAACCTCTTCAACTGGAGACGACTAAAGTATCTCCTCATTCTTCAGACCGAGTGGTCATGTCAAGACGAGCCGTACAGATCGGCAGAGGCGCGTTACGCCTGTCGACTTCCTAAATTGGCGTGTTGTTGAAATCTGGAAAGTGGGGTGTCATGTCTGTCACTTGACTGTGGTTCTAAATTACGAGGTCCGTCGCCAATAGCCATCGTGTTGCTTCGCAATGCTACGAAAATAAGCATATCAAACACTTTAACATACACAAGTGCAAGGTGGCCATAATTAAACTGCAAGTGTTCAAGAGGTCCTGGAAAGAAAACCACTGGGAATATTCCTGTGAAATTTGGTATCTACATGTTTCAGAACATGCGCAAGTCAAATATGCAAGGGGGGGAAATTGCCATTTTCACCCGATAGATGGCGCTGTGGCGTGTTTCAATGCTTATCGACGGCATATATGCAGATTTTAAGCCCACCGAACTGTATAAAAACAAGACCAAATTGAGTAATGGTCAATCATGACTGAATAAGAAGGAACGTGTATTGTTAGTGGAGATATTCTATCAGAATGGTAGCGCAATTATTCAGCTACTCTGAAAGAATACCAGGCGTGTAAAACGATTAAGAAGAGGTCCAATGAGTGTGTGTCAATGCATTGAAAAATATGATTTCTAAATTTGAAGAAACAGGAGAATATTGGGCATTATTCCAGGCAAAAGATGGCGGCGTCCCTTAAAACCTGACGGGACCCCGGGTAGCAATTGCGGTACTATTGCAGGTAGCAATTGCGCCGCTATTGCTACCCGTATTCTCGTAGTAGCAACAGTGGAGCAACAAATTGATGATGTTTTTGCCTCTTAGAATGTCATTATGCTCTGTCTATCGGTTTTGGAAGTTGTATATGCCACCGGCGAGGGTTGAAATACGGTACAGTGCCCTCTATCGGGTGAAAATGGCGATTTTTTTTCTTTGGATATTTGACTTGCGGAGGTTCTGAAACGTGTAGATACCAAATTTCACTGGAATATTTATTCCCAGTGCTCCTTGAACACTTTCAGTTTAATTATGGCTACCCTGTATATTTCTACTGTAAATATTTACAATTGTTTTAAACTGTTATATAACGATATAGGAATTCAACTACGACCCCAATATCATGAAATCACCCAAAAATCAGCACAATATAAACATCTGTCTTGACTTAAAATGATTAAAAAAAAGTGGACAAAGAAAATGATTATTTCTTGGTTGTTCCGTATTAAAATTCTCTCGATTCCATCCAAAACAATAAACATCTATGCTTTTTCTTTGAAACTATCTCTACATACAAATTACATTCTAATCACACAAATTTAAAGTATTGTGTGATTTGGAAGAATTAAATAATTTTAATTTATTGATTTTATAATTTAAAAAAATAATACGTCTTCAAAATAACCATAGCTTATGAGAGTGATTTCAGCACATACTTTAAATTACAAAAAAGTGATTAAAATTTGAGTTAAAAAAATTAAATATTTCGATTTTAACCCATGTTAATATCAGAAATATGAGTGAGCCAATCACAACGAAGGAATGAACTGAGGAACAAACACTCCATTACTTCGATGGTAATGAACTCAATCTGGGTGCAGCGGTTAAAATAATATTGCGTGTCACTGTCCCATAAATGTCGGGACAGTAAAAATCAGGCTGACTGAGGGAGGTAGTCAACCTTGGGGAGTTAAACTACTACACTGGTATAAGAAATTAAGAGAATTTGCAGACTTGATCGATTATCTCTGGAACTACTGGACCGATTTTAATGAAATTTAATACGTACTTACATTAGAAAATAAATAACCATTCAACAATAGCTATGCACATGATCGTGCGTAACACTCTCTGGAGTTGGAAGGCATGAAACAGCGGTTTCAGAATAAACAAAAGAAATGGGTTAAGAGTAATACATTAAATTATAAATTAAAAAATTTATTACGTTGAAAGCAAAAGCTTTTCTGAGAGCTATGAAGAAATTTAGAATTATTGGTAATCAGAGCTTTTTAAATTATTACTTGTAAATCCCTCTGCCAATGGGGGCCTCGGGAAGCTGAACTGCCTGACCAATGGGGTAGCAGCTATTTGTGTCATGTTGTGAGGGGGAAGTGTTGAGCTTCGTGTGTGCTCCTTTCCCGCGTGGCGAGAGGGAGCGTTCTGATTGGTTGTTGTGCTAATGTGGTGGCTTCGATCACGGGAGGGGTACCATCACCGAGTCCCAGAGAGAGAATTTCCAGAGATCGTATGGTCAATGGAGCCTTCTGAATGGCTGTTGTTATCTGAAAACGTAGAGTAAAGCTATTTTATGGTAAATTTTGAATTTTGACTAGAAAATGAATAAATGTTGAAATAACTTTGAGAAAAGATATTAGTTAATTTAGGAGGATGTTTCTTGGTCTGTGTTTATATGGTGTGACGTTTGAAACGAATAAAGGTAGCGTGATTTGAAAAATAAAAATTTAGTTTAATTAAGTCACAGCTATTATATGCATTAATTTACAGCTTAGATTTTAGAGTCCCAATTTCTATTGCTTTGTGAGGAGAAGTCTTGGTGTCCATTCAAGGCGAAGTGTGTCCGCTCGAACTCTTTCTCTCTCGGCCCCCTCTAGGTCTCTCTGGTTGACCGCTGTCGGCGCCTTTTCTTCTCCATACATCCGGCCGTGGGTGGTGTGGGCTTCTCCTCGTGTCAAAGGTCGCCGGGGTTAACCAAGACACATCCGCGCAATACATTAACGACTGCAAATATTTTTGTACATTTGGTGATCAATTCTTCTAAAACTGATCCAACCGGGGAAGGGAAGTCGCAGGTGTCCCAGAGCTCAAAGAGGGGACGTCACAATGGTGTTGGTATGTATTTCTCGATCTGTTGGATCGAGGAGTTATCTGAGGTGTCAATATTTTTGAAACATTTTTTCGACAGCTATTGGATGAACTGTCGAATATTTTTAAATTTAATTGCACGTCTGAGGTCAAAATTTTTCATGTACCAATCGGCACATAGAATTTGCTTCAGCGTTTTGTTCTGAGTTCGTTCTAATAAATTTGTGTGGCGATTAGAGGTTAAAGCTTGGAAGAATTAGGAACTCTGTTCATCCACCCAGTGATATCTTGACAGCGTTTACGAAACCTTTATTTCAAAGAAGGATTTGCTAATTTATGCCTTTTCTTTACTTCCAATGCACCTCCATCTCACACCTGTGTGAAAAATGGTGGTATTGAAGATAATTCTGTAACATTGAATCAGAAGGGGTTCAGCAATTGGCAATCAACCCATATCAGTAAAACTTCACTGTATATAAAAAGCTCGTTCTTCGATGTGAAAAGATACAAAATAGATATTTTTTCATTCAGAATCATACAATCTCTAAACCTTCTTTACTTAATAGTACCATGATTATTTAAAGTTATTAAATTTGTATGTTACCGTTATATAGTGTGAAATCGATAACTTTATAGAATAACTAGGAATTTCATGAAATAACTAGACAAGTCAGTTAAAGTATAAAAAATTATTTAATTCTACGATTTAAATAGGTATTCTATAGAATAATGATTACTTGTTCGGAAAAAGTATGAAATACGATACTTGAAACTTTGAACAGTTTATAGCAGCTTCCTTTTCTTCTTCAACGCAACAAACTTTTGCAGGTTTGGGAAAAGATTTCTCCGATTAGGAATAAGAGATGGCAAAATAAAACAATTGTACTCTAGATTTTAATTCAGTTTTTGTGAGCGAAAATTAATTTCCGTTGAACAAGTTCCGAATAATGTCATAACGCTTTCCATCTGTTGTAACAGTTAAAAGTTGAGGCACTGGGCAAGGATTTAAAAAGCTTTCGTATAAAAAAAAGTGTGCTTGTTTGAAAAATGATATGCAAGTGCAATTCTAAGTATCGTCAAAGCAATTCTAAGTAATCGCAAGTGCAATTCTAAGTAAAATCTCAAGGACTTTTCCCGCCTAAACCATGAAGAACCACCCAGGACCGTGAAGTCAACCCCATGCCTCTCCTTTTCAACCAATCAGATTGCCTCTACTTCCCTCAGGAAAGAACTTTTTTCCATTCAGGTCCGCCACTTCAAGGTTCTAATATTTCTCAGATAGGGGAAGGAGGAGGATCAGCTATGACCCATATCCCCATGACGTTCATCGAATCGAAAAAAACATTCAAATCCAGACAACTAATTTTTTAGTTAAGGGAACTGTTTTCTGTTCATCAGTGGTGACCACCTTTTAGCGTCGTCATTTTTGACCCCACAGAGGAGCACATTAAATGTGTCTTTAAGTTGGTGTGATGTGGAAACTTTAAGAGTGGGGTGTCAGCTCATGTGTGGTCTTCGTCACTTGACTTCGATTCAAAATTACCAGGTTACTTGTCAATAACATGAGTATCTACTAAGGTAGCACTCTAGAGGAACAAGAGGGCTATTGACGACGGACTTCGTCGTTTTGAACCTCGATCAAGTGATGTGGACGACACCGGAGCTGTCGCCCCTCTCCAAACTGCCAAACCACACCAAAGAGGGGTGGGTTCAGTGGTACCAGGAGCTCGTGACCTTAACTACTAAGCTACCGTGGCTACATGCTCTATGCCAAGACCACACGGATACAGTGATCATAAATGTATATTAAAAATATAGTGGTTAGTGATGCTGACTTCTGCGCCTTAGGGTCAGGGTTCGAATCCCAGAGAAAGCATGGATGCTTATAAATGTATACGGCATGGTGTACATACCATTACGGTATGGGTGTACTCTAAATAGCCGTCGAGCTGCAAGTCCTCTAGTGAGGTTGGTGGAAGGGGAAGAGAGGTTGGCGGCGCTGGACCCCCCCCCCCTCCAGTGTCTTCTCCTTCAAACATGGGGTGGTACAGAGCTAAATTGTACTGTCACATGGTGCTCAAGGCTATGGCTAAAGACAGGCGTGTATCTAGCCCCTTGCCATGATGAATTTTGTGGGACTGGATCTGACACAGTCGAAATCACGTGGCATAAAGAATAACAACAAAAAATATAGTAAAATACATTTAACGCGAAAACGCTTAAGACGAAATATCGGTTAACACGAAACACTAAAATGGTCACGACAAATTATTATACATTTTCATATACTTTTTTTCTCTCAAACATATTTTGCTCTCATTTGTGTATTTAAAGTTTTAATGGCGGGGGGGGGGGACATTCCGACAACATCAAGAAGATTCTAAATAAAAAAAAAAATATTTTTCTGAAACATATTCTGGTGTTTAGGATATACTTTTTCATCCAATTTGACGGCTTTATCGATTCAAATGAAAGAGCCAGCCTCGTCAAAGAAGCATAAGCAAATTTTATAGTCCATGACAAGCGTGATGCAAAAGTGTTCACAAAAAAGAAATTCCACTTCGTACAGTCACTTCCTTTATTTCAGCGAATCTCATTTGATAGAAAACATCAAAAGTGAACTGAAATATACTATTCCAATTCTGGAATTGTAAAATATTATTCTGTTTATGTAAACAGGTAGCAGAGTTACAGATATAGTTCATCCTTAAAGTCAAGAAATACCTAAGGATAAAAGGAGTCGGGGGCTCGAATTTTAGTGTCCGAAGTGCAAAAGCACTGATGCATGTTAAACCTGTTGTTGCTGTTGTTACCTATGCCACCTGATCGACAGTAACAACAGATCCAGGTCCACTAAATTCATTGCGGGGAAGGGTTTTACGCCTGTTGTTATCCTTAACTTTGAGTACCATGCTGGTGACAATACGATTTGACTGGGTTCTACCCCTTTTTGAGGGAGAAACTCCCTGGACGTGGTCACCTCTCGAAGGCTCTTTAGAGTACTCCCATGTCGATATTACAAATATCCATGCCGGCAGCGGAATTCGAACCCGGGGACTACGGCGTCGCAGTCAGCTTCACTAACCGCTATACCGGAAGGACGGCTATGTTAAACCTGCCGAGACTGAAAGCCTTTCCATTGGCGTCTATGTGGAATTTTGGACAGTGGTTTGACAGCTTGGGTGCTGTAGTCCACGCCACTCTTGACCTAGGTTCAGATTTTCAGGTCTGTAGTCATTTTATTGCTTTAAAGTGCGACGTTAATAATAATAATAAACGTGTGTATTATGTATATATATATTTTTTTTTAAATTCTGGTTTTATTTGAGCAGTGAATGTTTTGTGTTTATACTAAATGAAGTTTTGTTTTCGAAATTGTTCTTGATTTTTAGTAAGTTTTAAACAAAAAATTAGGAAGGTTATTTGTAAAATAAATATTGTCCTACCTTTTTTATCTGATGTTTTCCTGGCAGAGAGTAGTCATATGTGTAGTACTAGCTGCTGTTTAATTGTAAAAAATTGAAAACTGCTTTTAACACTGAACTCAGTTTAATCAAAGTTATTTGTTAATAATTTATATGCATTGTTACACTACATATGAACACACGAAAAAAAGACATAATAAAATTAAATCGTAGGAAACAGAGATCGTTCCTTTTGGCTTCTCAAGAGTTTTTGCTTACATCAGACGCCACTAGCGTACTCTGGTGGGAGAGAGCGTGATTCACATAAGTTATTGTTTCTAACAATGTGTTTAACGTAAGCATCTATCGATGTGACCACCAGATGTCGTATTACGGAATCGCAACTCGTTTTATTAAATACGATAACCATTAATTTAACCTTCTGAACAAAATAATCTGATCAACAATAATGAACTAATAATAAGATAACGAACTAATAATAAAATAATGAACTAATAAAAATAATGAACTAATAAAAATAATGAACTAAAAACTCTTCTGACCTAGTGATCAAGGTCACTGACTGTTGGCCGGAGTGTCGTGTGTTCGAGCCTAGTTACGCTGAAGACCGTTCTCTATTGAGCCTGAAACTTCATCCCTTTGGTGCGATGTGGAAGCTAGGAGAAGGGGTGCCAACTCAGGTGTCGTCCTCGTCACTTGACCATGGTTCAAAATGTATACAGCTGAATAGGATGACGTTAATATTCACTCACTCACAATACGACGTGCAATCAAAAATCCGACTTACTACTTTGAAGGAGATAACTAAACCGAATAAACCGAAAAAAAGGTATAATAAAATTTATAGAAATGTGAAAACTAATTAATTTTAAATACATAGTACTCTTAGTTTGAATTAGGGCTTATGACTGTCAATAATTTTGAAAGGATGAGCGTAACGTTGATGGAAAGAGTATCAAATCTGGGATATATTTTATCCATTTAAATATTATAAATGTTTTTATCTTCATTTAAATGATTTTTTATATGTTAATAAATCATAATCTGTAGCCGCCTCAGTATAACCGAATTACCATGATTACAAACTCGTTATCAGCGTTGTTACTTTCTTGGTCGATTGCTAATTAATTTCTGGGCATTTAAATGTAACACGAGTGATATTCGTGACGGACTTTGTAATTCTGAACCATGATCAAGTGGTGAAGCTCTCCACTTCGACAGCACTAAAACTTGAGAAAAATTTAAAAGGCATCGGTTCCTCCACATGGTGGACCTTAAGTGGGATCAAAAGTCGCACTCGACAGAAATGACCTCAGACACTAGTTCGTGATCCTGACTACTCGGCTGCCGTGGCCATGTTGCAATTGAAGTGGTTTTGATGCTCACCTCCGTGTACGATAGCTATTGCATGTTTAAACAACGTGTGCTGTTTTCCCTGCAGATTGGCTATACTAGTGGAAAATTTAGGAAAAGTTCGCTTGTCGGCAAGAACTTGAATAAGATTATGGCAACTCTAGCTCAAAAAGGCGTGATCAGGGTTTCCAGATTAGTTACCCTTCTCGACAGATTTTGCAAAAGAGTAACATTCTTAAGGAACCATCGAGAAATCGGTGAAATCGACTCTTCCATGGGGCAAAAAAGTGAACTTTGAGGCGAAGGTCAGGATTAGAATCTGCTTGTGCGTTGTCTGCAATAAGACTGAGGGATATACACTATCTGGCCAAAAGTATCCGGACACCCCTTAAAAAATTGGTTCTGGCGAGTGACGCAATTTGATACGCAATTGAAAGCTATAAAAGTGTTGGTAGGGGTTGTCAGATTGTATAAATGCGTTTGTGAGGCAATGAGTAAGTCAAAGGGGCATAGTGAGTTTGCTCGTGGCAGTATAGTGGGATGCCACCTTTGTGAGAAATCAGTTCGTGAGATTGCGGACATTCAACAGAAGCCTAAATCTACTGTGAGTGATGTAATTGTGAAGTGGAAACATCGAGGCAGAGTGAAACGGCAGAAAAACGAACCGGTAGGCCGAAAATACTTGATGAACGCAGCCGCAGAACTCTGAAAAGGGTAGTGAAACAAAATCGCAAGTCCTCGTTGGTGGAAATTTCTCAGGAGTTCCAAAGTTCATCAGGAATTAGTGTTAACAGCAGGACTGTCCGTCGAGAGTTAAAAAACGGGATTCCATGGCCGTGCAGCCGCTCACAACCCAACCATCATTCCACAGAATGCGAAGCATCAATTGCAGTGGTGTAGAGCTCACCATCATTGGATTGTGGACATGTGGAAAACTGTTCTTTGGAGTGATGAATCCGCTTTATAGTCTGGCAGTCGGATGGACGCGTCTGGGTTTGGCGGATGCCCGGCGAACGTTTCTTTAGTGGCTGCATTGTGCCGACTGTTAAGTTTGGTGGCGGAAGCATAATGGTGTGGGGGTGTTTCTCGTGGTTTGGCCTGGGTCCGTTAGTTCTAGTGATTGGAAACATGAACTCTGATATGTATGTGGACATTCTGGACAATGCTGCACTCCCAACTCTATGGCAATATTTTGGGGAAGGCTCACTTCTCTTCCAGCAGGATAACTGTTCCATTCACACATCGAGGCTTGCACAGACGTGGTTTGACGAAATGGGTGTTCAAAAACTGGACTGGCCTTCTCAGAGCCCCGATCTAAATCCCATAGAACACCTTTGGGACGAATTAGAGCGCAGATTACGTAGCCAGCCAAATCGACCATCCTCACTGCAAGCACTCACTTCAGCTGTGATGGACGCCTGGAAGGCAATTCCTATGGTCACCTATCAAAAATTGGTGGAAAGTCTTCCCAAACGTGTGCAGGCTGCCATCCATGCAAAAAGGGGACCAACATCATATTAATATGTGCCTCAGGATGCTCTAAGTCCATACCACTGGGTGTCTGGATACTTTTGGCCAGATAGTGTATAATTGTCCTGTTTTTGAAGCGCTCTAATGCTTGTTTATAACGAGCACTTTTTCCGCTACTGTAAATAATCTGTTATAATATTTCTTTGTGTAGGTTTGTCGTCGGGTAGTTATTTGTTCGTGCATTAATAAATCCGTTGTATTCTAACAATCAGAGTCACCGGCTGCTTTTCCGCCGCTCAAGAAACCGTGGCACTGGCGTGTTGTAGAAGTTCAGAGAGTGGGGCATCGGCTCGTATTTCGATTTCATCACATTACCATGGTTAAGAATTCCGAAATTCGTTGCCAATAGCTCTTGTGTTGTTTCTCATTGAGCGTTAATAAACAATAACCTTATCAAGTATAAGCAATATTTGAGGAGGAAAGAAGGAACTCCGTAGGATTAACATCACGTTCGTGAAATTCAAATGGCTGGTAAAAACTAGCCGTAAGGTGTACATTTTTTTATTCATAAAAATGCCGATTTAGTATAAGCTAATTGCGGGCATTAAATACTACGAACTAATTGTTTAATTTCGTTAAGATGTAAAAAATAGAAAAAAAGAGCTATTAAATTACGAGATGTTTTAGGGCAAGCACAAATAATGCACTAATTGTTTCATAAATAAATGCATTCGAAAATTCCCTAAAGAAAAAAGTATGAAATTCCAAAGAAAAGAGCGACACACAACGCAAAATGGAGTAATTAATTTGACAAATGGCATCTTCCATGGAACGTCATGGTTTCAGTTTCCCAGCAACAACGCAAAACAATAACGAGGGAATACTGAGGGGGGGGGGAGAGAATCCTTAATTAGAAGACGTCCGTAACCGTAACTATGAAATTCCGGAAGGAGGGGTAATCCTCCCCCCTTCGAGTAAAATTGCACAAATAGGAAGCTGGGATTTAGAATTTCGTCTTTTTGAAGAAAAAAGAACTGAAGCCCCCTTATTATCGTCTGAATGAAAGATGGAACAACTCAACTCGGATCTAATTACGTCATTCGCGTGCTTTCCATTCAATTAAAAAGAACAATAATAGAATTCTAACAACAAAGAACAAGGGACAGCAACGTTCCTCCTCAGTCTGTAAGATGTTATATTTGGAAATAACTGTAAAAGGATTCTTGCAGTTTTTTGTTGAAGGAATTTCTCTTCGTAATTACCGGGACAGTTAAAAGGGGTGTTTTAAATTACTTGCATAATCGTTTGCTTGCAACCATGTCTTTTCCTACCGAAAAATCATTATGCTATTACACAACTCATCCATCAACAGTCGGTAACAAGAATAACTACTAGTTTTTTGAAAAATAATTATACGGATTACCTCACATGTTTGTTTCTTTTTTTTTTATGTTTTCCTTTGTTAATTATAATTAAAACTTTTCAGAAAATTTATGTAAAAAATGAATTACATTATCTAAAAAATTTCTGTTTTGTTGAGAAATAGGAATGTTTTTTTTTTCAATTAAGGAAAAGAAATACTTGGCAGAAATAGATTTTGTTTAAATTTTTGACTTTCTTAGAGATTTGAGAAATGGGTTATTGGTGGTGGTAGAGGCGTCTTAATTCTTAACTATGGTCAAATGGTAGCCACCGTACCCGAGTGGTCATAATCTCCAGCTCGTGCCACCACCGTGTGGAGAGATTGATGCACGTTAAATCTGTCAAAGCTCAAAACGTTCGCTTTGGCATGGAGTGGATTCTTGAAGAATTTGGTTCCGCCATCCTTTCAAATTTTCCATGGTTCAAAACTACAAGGTCCGTCGACAATAGTTCTCGTGTAGCTTCCTAGTGTGGGGCAAGTTAAAATCAAAACTATAGTCAAATGATTAAGATAACATCATAATTAACATTTATCTCCCGTAACATCCCTGTGAAAAAAAAGAATTCAATTCAATTTTGATTTCACAAAATCTTTGAAAGAAAAAGGTATCCCTTACCTTATTCTTCCATTGCTAACGCCCGGGATGAGCTTGACCTAAAATTCGATTCTGTTATTCTTAGGAGTAAGAGTATATATTTGAAATGAGAGTCCTTTGTGATATAAAAAAATTTTAATGCATAAAGAAAATAGATATAACTGATACATAACGTATTCGAATAGAATCAACTGCTACTACTACAGATCATAATGCCGAATTTTAAAAAAATGGAATGTGCTCACAGTGCCACTCAAGTTGTACTACAAAATTCTTTTGCTGCGTTCGCGACACTCCCCGCCTTGAGTTTTTGATTTTGAAAGAAAAAACTCAACAAGAGTCCACTAGTCCTTTTCGGAGTTTCAAGAGTCTACCATAACGAGATCTTCATGGTGCAGGCTGTTGAAGTTCAACGTCAGAAGTTAAGTCATCTGGCAGTTCAAGGGTCTCAACTCTCGGCTCCACTCCGGTTTCACCTTCGGAAACACTGAAACAGGGCTGCATGGGAGATGGCTAATAAATTACATCTGTTCCTAGCTGTAGTTTTGAGCACTATACAAGTGACAGTGCGATTTGGCCAATTTTAACCCAACTTCAAGGGAAATAACCATGAGGATGATCAGGAGCCTCCCCCCTCTCTTCCTTTTCGCCCAATCGCACTAGAGAACTTGCGGTTCGACGACTCCTTAGAATGCCCCTCATGCCGCAAAGTCAAAACATTTCAAACGTTTTCGAACCCAGGCCCAACAGCACAACAGTCAGCGTCACTAGCCGCTATACCGGAAGGGCAGCTACGTTAAACCTGCCGAGACTCAAAGCCTTTTTATTAGTGTCTATGTAGAATTTTGAACAGTGATTTCACAGATTGGGTGCCGTCGTCCACGTCACTTGACCTAAGATTCAGATTTTCATGGTCCGATACCTGTAGTCATTTAATTGCTTTAAAGTGCGACGTAAAAAAACGTGTGTATTAAGAATATTTTTATATTTAGTATATCTTGTGTAAAAGGATATATAATAACCACTATACCGGGTGGGTGACTAGATCCATGATGCAGAGAGACTAATGTAGATTAAACATGACCATGCTCTCAGTCATCACATTGGCGTAGTGAGAATGGAGTGGCCGCTCAGGTGTCATAGTCCTGATCATGATGGAAAATTTCTAATCCCATTGCCCTTGTATAATTTTATTAAAAATCAAAGTGCGAAATAAAAATAAAATAAAAAATGTGATGTTTATAAGAAAATTCAGTTAAATCCATGAAAATGAGAAACAGAAAAATCTTAAGTTGATAAGATGTGAAGATATTTTTATTGTTCATTATGAACATATGTGTGTTACGGCATGCATTCATTGATATTTGTATTTTACTTAGCTATTTCATAGTAATCAAATAAGTTTGATTCAGAAAAAGAATTTCAAATAGAGAGACCACGATGAGATGACCATCTCGGTAAATAAGATCAAAGAGGGAGAAATGAAAAATGCTTTCTCTGCCTTTTGCTCTATCTGGAACGTTGTCAAATTTTGTGCCTTGAAAATGAGCTGAAAGAGTGACAGTTTGCCTTCTTGCACAGGCCGTAAGGCGCACAGTACGCTGTTCAGTGTATGGCCGCGGTAGCTTGTTGGTCTTGGTTACGAACTCGTGACTGGAGTGTGAATACCAACAGAGGAGAGGGAATACCAATTCAGGTAACGTCCTCGTCACTTGACTGGGATTCAAAATTACGAGTTCCGCCACCAGTAGCCTTTTGGAGATTTAAAGTGCGCCGTTTATGAACACTCACTCGTGCGCTGTAGAGTGCATATCAAAGTTTCCCTAGGGCTGTTGGCAACAGATTTAATAATTTTGAACCATGGTTAAATGTGTCGGAAGACATTTGAACGAGTACCTCTCTCGCCACATTTCCAATATGAGAAATGACTACATCCGGAAAGCCATTAAAATGAATACCCTTTAATCTCGCATTCAAAAAATTTCTTCAATTCTCTCCTCCTTACTAACAACGCAAAACTCTTCACAACTATAATCCAAATTCTACAACTAAAAGACCGAGAAGAATACTTATCGACTCTTATAATCCACCTTAATTTTTGTTCTTTCAGTGCAATATTGTTTTTTGCGCATTCAATTTGCTAAATTTTAAATTTTTATTTTTGTACTGTGTGTTTCTCACTACCCCGCTTTCATTTTCTTATACCATTTTTGCTAGACTTTCGAGCAGCCAATGAGAATCAATTTCCTAACACACCAAGAACCAATCAGAGAGCAATCACTCAGCTTTCTCCCATGTACCTGAAAACTCCAGGACCGGTGAAACTTTTCCGTACGATTGGCCCAGCCAATCAGAAACGTCCATCTCTTAAGCATGAAAATGGAAACAATCACTCCACATCTATGAATCGGGTATGGAATAGAGGGCCGCTAGCGGCCCCATATGCCCAGTAACAGCACCGTAACGTCCGTACCATCCACGCTTCCACACCACTTTAAATGACATGGACGGAGCTATAGGTACGCAGTCGATCTTTTTGAATACAGAATTTTTATTTGATAAATCTGATGCTGTTCTATTCTCAAATATTATCTCACCTTATTTTGAAAATTTGAATCACAAGTGTTTGAAAAGTATTTTAGTAGCAAAATCTATATGTAAATAATAATACGAAATACATAAGTCTGTTACAAGATGGAATGTGTTCTTTCGGATTCCGAATTCACAATTTTTGCAGTTTCCAAGGTTCTTGTTAAAGTGCTCTTTACAGTTTCTTTCGAAAGAAAAGGCACACGTAATTCTGCCAACAGCAGGAAGCCTTAAATATCCCATTTTCGAAATCAAATAACTCTTTCGAGTGGCAAACCTTGAAATTTTCTCGAAGTGAGTTGAGTGATCTGACAGCTTCTGCGGCGTCATTTCATGTTTCTTTAATGTGTTTCAATGCAAGTTAAGGCATAATTTCGCTCTTTAAGCCTTCCAAAAGTGCTCATTTTGTGTCTTCTATTGAAGGCCAACTGGACGGAGGGGGGGGGGCGTGGGAATGAGAGGCTCATGAAGGAAAGTCCCAGACATTCCCAACGACGTCTCTCAGACAAAAAAAAAATTTAAAGTCGTCTGCCTCGGAAACAGACAGAAGCAATTCGCACTCTACAAGAATGGTGTAATGTTTGCTCCGAAGGAGAAATGCAAGCGATTTCAAAGAATTATCGGTTGAGTTGTTGATAAAACAATCTTTTTAAGAAAAAAAAAATAAAGCAAATGATTCGAATGGCGGTGATCTATCTGCACCAGAATAATTGAATTTTTTTTAAAATGGTTTGTTTTACTTTAAAGTTTTTTCTTATCCCAGTAGAACTATATCTCGGTTTCAATATTTTCGAACGAAAATGTTCGAAATATTTTTCGTTGGTTCGTTTCATACAAGAATAAGTTTCGTTCTTTATTTTTCGCAGAGGTTTTCCTTCCCACACATCTCTTAGAAGTGAGAGAAAGAATAGTACTCTTAATGCAAAAAATATGCAAACGATTTAGAAAAGAAATTTGTTTTTCGATTTAAGCTGATTGATTTTCTTTCCATTCTTTTCTTTTCCTTTTTCTTCTTTTTTATAAAAAAAAAATGATTCTTGGTAGTTTCTTGCCCTTGTTTTAAATATTTTATAGATAAAACTTTTCCCAAGGAAAAATTGATCTTTCTTAAACAGATAGAGATTATTTGGATTAATTCAATTCAAAGAAAAATGTTAAAATATTTTTGCAGCATTTTTTTGTGAATACTACTCATTAAATTGAAAGAATAATTAGTTGTTGTTACTTATGCCACTTGATCTGAACAGTCAAAGAAATTCATCCTGCCAAGGGGTGAGATGTACACCTGTCGTTAGCCGTAGACTCGAGCACCACAGTACGGTTTAGCTTGCTTCTCCCCAATTTTGAGGGAGAACACCCTGGGAGTGGTCAGAGGTCTCCCACCTCTCTCCTCTTCCACCACCCTCACGAGAAGATTTGCGGCTCGACGGCTATTTAAAGTACCCCCTTGCACGCAGAGGCCCTATTCATTTGCAAACATCCATGCGTTATCCGGAATTCAAGCCCAGGCCCTACGGCACAGCAGTCAGCATCGCTTACCACTATAGCGGATGGGTGACAAAGAATAATTCGTGAATAAGGGTATGTCGATACATTTGCTCGAGGAACAATGTTCATATTTTTGTTTACTCTTTAAAGTGTGGTTTTTAAAGAATTTCACTAATTAATTGTGAACCAAATTTTTGAACAGACCTCGATTTGAATGAGAATTTTATTAAAAATGGACGGGATTTAAAGGTCTAAACTTGGAGCGGAAATTTCAAAATGACGTGTCAGTTCAGGTGCCACCAGTATTGATTGATTGATTGATAATTAATGACTCACTTCAAAGAAACACGAAGGGTGTTGGGAACGGTCCTAGTAAATATGAACCACAGTCAAGGGATGATGAACTAGTAACACCTCGTTATCCAAATTTTCGTGGTGTCACGGTACCCTAGTGATCATGGTCACGATTTTGGGGCCGACGTGTAATGAATTCGAGCCCTAGGGTATCCGAAGACCCATTGTGTTGAAGGGCTGATACATATTAAATCTCTTGTAGTTCAAAGTCCTCTCCTTGGCATGGTTCATCATTTGACCGTGATTAAAAATGACGTCGCCTATTTCGAAGGGGAGTGAGTGAGTGAGTGAATATTAACGTCGCACTGCTCAGCTACACGAGGGCTTTTGGCGACGGTCCGCGTCATTTTGAACCATGGTCAAGTGACGCGGACGACACCTGAGCTGGCACTCCCCCTCTCCTAACTACCGCCCCACACCAATGGGAGGACGTTTAACCTGTTCCGAAAGAGCTTGCTTGTTATTTACGTGGATCTTTGAAAGCCGATACACCTCGTCACATCTTGAGTCAGGAGAGCTTTGTTTGAAATTATCAGAAAGATGAAATTAAATTAACAGAATAGTATTTGGCCAAGAAGGAATTAGGACTGGTACTGCACTGAATAAGGAAGGAAAATAATTTCTTAAATAGTAGTTGTAGGAAAATTAGGAAAAAAATACATACGAATTATTTCAGCCCTTCGGAAACATCTGAAAGTTTTGGAAAGCCGTCTAGCTAATATTACTTTCAAGCAGAAAGTCTTACATCTCATCCCATGGTGAGATTTTCAAACTAGGAGGGGCGATAAAAAACGTTTACAAGTCGAATAAAGAAAACCATTTAATAACAATAGACAGAAAATACAAAAGGGAATTAAAAGGCATACGCCTATCACATTTCTGCATAACCACCAAGTCTATTTGGGCATTTATCAGAACGCAGAACCAACTTGTTTAACTCGTCTTGGTAGAGATCAGGTCCTTGTTCATAGAGCCAGGTCTCGGCGGATGGTTTCACAGCACCGTCTTGGAATATCGCAGCACATATGTTGCACACTACCATAGCTCAGTCCCAGCTTTGACGAGATTTCACTCAGTTTCCCGTCGATCATTTTGAGTCATTTCTTCAATTCGTGCCTTGAAGAACTTGGCTGGCTGCTCCCTGCCAAATTGTAGTTTTTGACATCCTGTCTGCCTGATTGAAATGAATGACACCATTTCACTACATGTTATCTGTTCATTGCTTCTTCACCATAAACTTCCATGATTTGACTGTGAATGTCAGATGCGGACACATTCTTTCTCCATGAAAATCGAATCACAGCTCGCACTTGCAAACGAGATCAATTTCCTAAGCGTCTCGCCATTTTAATCGTCCTGAACCGTCTGGGAACTTTTACTACCTACCCGCAAACCAGCTGTGTGACAAGAAGTGCCATTTGTCTCCACTCTGGGGGAACAAAATTTCTCCACAATAAGTAGTTTTAAAATGCTGCAGCATTGTAACATTTTTTCTGATCATTCCTCGTATGACTGGCAAATATTCTGGGATGTATTCAAGGCATATTTAGTCATCGTTTCCTGAACTAATAGCTAAATAAACGGAGAAGAGTTACCCACAACTTGTAGCAGCTTTTCGTGATCAAGCAACTTAAATGATAAAGACTGTTCCACCTACTCAGATGAGCAACTAAAACTCTATAGAAAAGACCTATAGACAAGACAGAAAAACAGTGAAAATTCAAAGAGTAAGCCACAGAAATAGTTGGAAAGTAATGCAAGCTGCTCTCCTTGCTTGCCGTACAGATATTCTACCCATTCACGCCACCCTCCACAGAGGTCCGAAAAGGCAATAACTGAACCAGGAACTATCGGCTATAAGTCCATAATTCGATCAACAGGCTACCTTCAGTTTAGGCTACCTCCACCTAATGTCAAAAGGTAGACACTCCCAAACCCAGAACACTCTGTCGAAGTTCACAGTTTGGCGTAGCATGGAGATTTGGAGTGTTGGATGCCAGATACCAAGTCATCACAGAAGGCATGTCCTCAATTCATGAACCGAAAAGGGGACTCGAAAGTTGAACCTATAGAGTTGAGGTTCTTTTTCATACGGCATGGCTTTCGACAGATCAAACACTCATGCCAAGTGTTTGTGACCTTCCCTTTTGTTTAAGGTCTTAGAGAGAGAGAAAGATCCCTTATTTTATATATGTATAATATAAATCTATATGATGGAAATTATTTAGTTATACTGATATTTTGTACGTCAGAAAAGTGGGAACTTCTCAGTTTACATATTAAATAAGGCCCTGGATTGATTTTTTTTATTATTTTCCTACTCTGGAGAAATTCGAAGGTGATTGGTGAAATAACATCGTAATTTTGAACCACACGACCAAGCGAGGAGGATAATACCTCAGGTGTGGTACCCCTCTGTCCATACTTTTACACCCCGCCAAAAGGACTTACAGCCTCGACAGATTTATGATTCATCAACCTCTTCTTATAACGGATCCTACTGGTCGTAACAGAATTCATAATTAGTCATACTTGAATGCATCAAAATTTCATCCACTTGGTGCACATGAATCTCATGGGTACATTAATAAAACAATGCAATATCTTTCAGACGGCAATCTTGCAAAATAGAACATAAATATTCAACTTTCCGTATGCTGTACATAAAATCTTTTGATAAGTTATAAATAATCGAAATCAGAAGGTCTTGTACAAACTTATCAAGTAACATTCCTCGTATTATTGAGTATTTATCCTCGTAGAGAGATGACCTTGATTTCTTAGAACTATTACAAATAAAGTTTAAGTAATTGATATGCCATCTTCTCATTGAAAAGTTTTTCTGGTTCTCTTTTAGATTCAAGCAAATGTAGGGTGAGCAATTCCACTGAAAAGTTTTCTATACAGGGTGTTTCATAAATGATGGGAGTAACTTTAAGGGGTGATAGTACACATCAAGACGAGTAATAGTAAATAGGAAACCAAGTGTCCCAAACGTCTTCCGAAGGAGAAAGGCGCCATCAAAGTTTAGGGTCCTAAATTTCAAATGATGATAAAAAACGGAAAAATGGATCGATTCATTTGCGGTTTTCACTAAAATCATTCTTTAAATTAGTATTTTCTTTAAAAAAAAAGTTTTAAAGACAAAGTTTAAAAAAATGCCGTTAGAGGGCGCTCTAGACTTTGGAGTACCGAACAACTACCTTTTACCAGTATTTTTTTTATTTTGTTAAATGTTTACAAAAGCTTAGATTTTAATTTGAATTTTGAGCGCAAAATTGAAACCATCGGGAGCGGTTAAGTGGCGCAAATGTAACCGAGTTCAGGGGGGGGGGATTGAAATGCTCGAATGTAATGATCAAAATAAAAAACGATAAAGCAAACTTTAAGAGGCGATAGTACAACATAAAAACAATCAACTTTGATTAGAAAATGCATAATTTGAATTCAAACGCAAACGTGTTAGAGCATCTTCAAATTTTATCCATGCAAGCGTTATAGCTGCAAGTTTCTGGAAGAAGAACATGAAATTGTGAAATGGGGAAGAAGAAGAACGCATATGCAAATTGTTATTAAGATAAAAGCCACTGACCTGAGTGTGCAAGTGTAAATCACGGTACAAACGTAACGAAAGATGTTGCCCTTCACTAATCAAGAAAAGGCTGATATGCACTTCATCTACGGAACTGCAAATGGAAATAGTGCAGAAGCGCGACGATTGTACGGAAAAAAGTTTACCAACAGGCGGTTCCCAATGATAAAACATTTGTGCGCTTGCGCAGACAGTTGTGTGAGACAGGATCCTTTTTTAGTGCACGTTCAAATGCAGGCCGTGCGGAGTCTAACAGAACGGTAGCTGTGGAAGAAAAAATTCTGGATATGGTGGCTGATCATCCAAATACAAGCACGCGAGCAGTGGCTAGTCAAATTGAAGTATCACCCTCCACGACATGGCGAGTACTAAAGGATGAAAGTATGCATCCTTTTCATGTCCAACGAGTCCAGGAATTGACTCAAAGGGATTTTCCTTGTCGAATGGATTTCCTCGCTGGTATCTGGAGAAGAACACCCTAAATCCCGATTTTGGTGCAACTGTGCTTTTTACAGATGAATGTACATTTACACGTGACGGTACATTTAACACCCACAATTCCCACCAATGGGCAGATGTAAATCCCCATGCGTCTTCTACACATGCATATCAGCGACGATTTTCGAAAAATGTTTGGGCAGGAATAATTGGTGACCATCTACTTGGACCTTATCTTCTGCCAGAACGCCTGGATGGAAAAAATATCTTACATTTCTGCAACAGGTGCTGCCGGAAATGATGACAGATGTTCCCCCTCGTATCCGGCGAGTAATGTGGTTCCAGCAGGATGGAACACCAGCTCATTTTGCGCCAGAGGTGCGAAATTATCTAAACACAACCTTTCCAAATCAATGGATTGGGCGAGGTGGTCCTGTCCCTTGGCCAGCGCGATCGCCCGATCTTTCATACCTGGATTTCTTTTTGTGGGGACACCTGAAGAGTCTTATGTATGAGACTCCTATCGAATCTGCAGAAGAACTCGTCGCCAGACTTTCGGCAGCTGCAGGAGAGGTGTGCGATACTCCTGGCGTATTTCAGAGGGTTCGTGAATCCCTTCTCCGCCGTTGTACCGCATGCATCGCCTCTAATGGTCAGTGTTTCGAACAGCTATTGTAATCATTTCTAATTAAACTTTTTTTATAACGTAAATGTTCTTTGTTTCCTTTTTTGTCTCTTAAAACGAAATCTGTTTCAGCGCCCTCTATCACCTTCGGGTTAAAATTACGAGTATGATTTATTTGATGAATGTTGCTGTTTTGGTGTTGTACTATCGCCTCTTAAAGTTTGTTTTATCGTTTTTTATTTTGATCATTACATTCGAGCATTTCAATTCCCCCCCCCCCCTGAACGCGGTTACATTTGCGCCACTTAACCGCTCCCGATGGTTTCAATTTTGAGCTCAAAATTCAAATTAAAATCTAAGCTTTTGTAAACGTTTAACAAAATAAAAAAAATACTGGTAAAAGGTAGTTGTTCGGTACTCCAAAGTCTAGAGCGCCCTCTAACGGCATTTTTTAAACTTTGTCTTTAAAACTTTTTTTAAAGAAAATACTAATTTAAAGAATGATTTTAGTGAAAACCGCAAATGAATCGATCCATTTTTCCGATTTTTTATCATCATTTGAAATTTAGGACCCTAAACTTTGATGGCGCCTTTCTCCTTCGGAAGACGTTTGGGACATTTGGTTTCCTATTTACTATTATTCGTCTTGATGTGTACTATCACCCCTTAAAGTTACTCCCATCATTTATGAAACACCCTGTATAGTAAAGGTGTATTCACAAGTGAACCTTCCTAAGTTTTTGTAGAAACCTGTTTCAAACTGTCACTAATAATCACTCCACTCAGAAATCACAGTGTCACGTCAATCAAACTGAAAACCCAAAAGATTATTGGTTGATTAAAATGACCACCCCTAAATGTCCGTAATCGAAAACACCTTTATTTTTTTATTCGTTGCGGATAAAGGAACGGTCATCTTTTCTGTTGCATAACACATAAGTAGTTTTTGTCCACAGTTGGATGACCCATTCCTTCTCTATTTAACCGTGACCTTTGGAAAACAAAGACATCCTTGACTTGATTGACGTATCGTTCGATTCACGTGGATTCAATGATTGGATGAGCAGGGATCGGACACGGACTACGTGGCCACCGCAAACACCTGTCATTCCCGCGTAAAATAGCATGTTTCTGAAGGACGAACCATCGGATGGCGAGTGCGAGGGAAGGGAAGGTCATTGTGTACCTTTTAAAAATGTGTGCTCTTGACAGCCTGATGCGAGTGTAAATTTACGTCCCTCCTTTGTAAATGTGTGTAAGGAAAAAAAGTTTTTATTGGAAGATGGCTTAATGAATGCTTGTGGAGTTTTAATTTTTCGTTCCCACACAAATGACTTCTCCCACATATTAGATCTTATGGATCTGCAGAAAATTATAAGTAGTTTTTTTCGAGTGAGTGTTTATTAGCGTCGCAAACTAAAGCAACACGAGGGATATTGGCGATGGAACTTGTAATTTTGAACCACGATCAAGTGCCAAGGACGTCACCTCCCTCTCCGAACTTCTACACCGAACGAAAGGAAATCGTTTGATCTCTCGACTGGTTTGCCCCGTATCTGGTACCGAAAGCTAGCCTCAACCATTTTGCCCGTACGCTGCACGCTCACTCATGTTTTCTTCTTTCATTTACACATACTTTTAATCCCTACTGTGCTAGTGTTTTTAAGAGACAGTTTGTCCTTGGCCGCGGTAGCCAAGTGGTCTAGACATCGGATCGTGGCTAGCATGTCATGAATTCGGTCCCAGTACCACTGAAGACCCGCCGAGCGATGCTCGTAAAATCTGTCGAGAGCTCAAACGTCCTCCCGTTGGTGGGGTGTGGTAGTTAGGAGAACGGGGTGCCAGCTCAGGTGTCGTCCGTGTCACTTGACCATGGTTCAAAATGACGCGGACCGTCCCCAAAAGCCCTCGTGTAGTTCAACAGTGGGACGTTAATATTCACTCATTCAGTCCATGATATGGAAATAGTTTCCATCTTTTCTTTATGATGAAGGTGGTAATTTTTTATTGAAGGCAGGAATGTACATTCTTGAAAATATTTTACTAAAAGCAGGGATTTATAAGGCAATGCGTAATTTGATGCTTGAGTGCATGAGTAAGTGAATGTTAACGACGCACTGTTCAGATTCGATTACGGACCTCGGAATTTTGAACCTTGGTCAAATGATGAGGACGACACCTAAACGGGGACCCGCTCTCCTAACTACCACACCACTCCAATGGGAGGAAGTTTGAGCTCTCGACAAATTTAACGTGTATTGCTCTCCTACACGCCGGTCTTCAATGGTACCAGGCTCAGATTCATGACACGCCGGCCACGAGTCCATTATCTTGACCACTAGGCTAGCGCGACCACGGAGGCTGGGTGCCAGGCGTGACATAGTCATATAAGGATACAAAACTTTCTTAAAATAAAATCGGAAAAAAAAATGTCAAAAAGTGGTCGCTACTTCTATTGGCATAAATAAGGAAACTATCACGCGCAGTTTAAAGTTAAGGGATATATTTTATAAGTTTAAATTTTCTCTTCATGCTCAATTAATTCTTAGAGTCTACAAGGGAAGAAGTCACAAACCAGTATTTAAAGAACTGTTCAATTTTAAAGTGAAAAACAGATCCGCGAGATTCTGTGTCACCAAACTTATCGCCAAATATGTCACCAAGGACGCCAACTTTCTTGTTTTTTGCATTGTCTTAAATGGGGGGAATAATTTGGAAAATATCCATCAAAAAAAAGGGGGGAGGGCAATTAAGAAACGAATGAAGTAGAGTAGGACGCCAAAAATAAAAATAATGCATGAATTAAAATGAACCTTTCATAATCATTCGGAAACTCTTCACACTTTTCAGGATTACGTCCAATTATTCCTTTCTCTTCTAAATCTTTATCACAGGGCAAACGATTTTATTTAGCATAGTTATACATAAATTCGCGGAACTTTTCTCTGCGAGTGACCGCATTTTTTGAAAAATGGGGGAGCAAATATCGGTTGGAAGCGGTTTAAACTGGCCTGAAGTGGAAGTTTTCCCCCAAGATTATTTTGGAAAGAGATGAGCTCTCTCTTCGCGCTCGCACACATTCAAGTGGCGAAGAGGGAGGTGAAGGGGGATTGAAAGGAATGTGTATCTCGACTTACTCAAAACAAATTTGTTCGCATTTGAAGTAGACTTAGCTTTAATCTCAGCTGCGAAAATTATGTCATCGGATTTTTATTTCTTTGTTAATACAGTGAAGAGTGCCCTTCGCGTGTGTTTTCTTATCTAACATAATCCGAAACTGAATTTGAAGCAATGGTTTGCTTGTGTATTGAAATCATATTTCCTATTTCAGACAAGAACAAGCTTAGCCTCGCGCAATATATATTGTACTTATGAATCACCATCAAGTGGAAAGATTACTTCTGAACTGGCTCCTAACTTCCATATCTTGCCAGCAAGAACATTGTGACTCTTAACGAATTTAACCACTCATCCTTGTCACTTGAATGCAGTTCAGAATTATGAGGTCCTTCACCATTGGCCCTCGTGTTGCCTCGGAGTGCGATGTAAAATAAATACTCACTTGATGAAATTTGATGTCTATTAATCCCATTACACTTGGAATTTTTATGGAATCTGGGTTCTGAAACGGCGCTCAGTGGAAGCATCACTGGTTATGAATTAGCCATCCTGACCACTCAGCTACAGCAGCTCATACAAGACCTTATCTTTACAAACCTTAAAGACTCATTCATACTATAATGTAGCCACGGTAGCCTAGGGGTTATGGTCACAAACTCGTGGCTGGGGTGTCGCGGGTTCGCCACTGAAGATCCGCCGCGTAGAGGGGGCCTATACACGTTAAATAGGTCGAGACTGAAAGTCCTCTGTTGTGATGTGGTAGATAGGAGAGGGAGATGCTAGCTCAGTCGTCGTCTTCATCACTTGGCTGTGGAACAAAGTTACGAAGTCCTATAATAGTGCGGCGTAAAAAAACTCTCACTTACTCATACCACAATAGTTTAACGAATTCCGAGTTTTATTAGCCTTGTGGCGTTTGAAAGAAATAAAGGTAGCGTGATTTGATAAATAAAAATTTAGTTTAATTAAGCCACAGCTAATATTTACATTAATTTACAACTTAGCATAATTAGATTATTTTAGAGTCCCAATTTCTATTGCCTTGTGAGGGAGGAGTCTTGTGATCTGTTCACCGCGAAGTTTCCGCTTGAACTCCTTTCTCTCTCGGCCCCCGATCGGGTTTGGGGTTGACCGCTGTCGGTGTTTCTTCATTACATCCGGTCGTGGGTGGAGTGGGCTTCTCCTGGTGTCAAAGGTTGCCGGGGCTATCCAAGACACGTCCGCGCAATATTTTAACGAATGCAGATGTTTTTGCACATCTGGGGACCAATTCTCCTTAAAACTCATCCAGCTCCTGTGACTGGAAGTCGCAGGTGTCCAAGAACTCAAAGCTGTTACGTTACAGACTAGAGACTCGCCATTAAGGAATGCAATACCGATATACCGGGATACTGAATATCGGTATTTTGAGCCATTTGTACAATTTTCATTTGAAATATGGACCAGAGCTCAGAAGTGGATGACAATGCATGAAAATGTAAAAAAAAGTTCTAGTTTTGAACCCGGGGCCCCGAAGAGGCTTGTATGCCCGTCTGGGTGGAATTTTGTAATTGATTTCTAACTAACTTCCCGATGAGCTAAATACTTGAAATTTAGATCACAGCTCAAAAGTGGATTACAATGCATGAAGATGTAGAAAAAAAGAGTTCTAGTCTCAAACCCTGGCCCTCGAAGAGGTGGGCCCCAATTTCGACAGGGGCCCCTTAACTCCGAAACTTATACGAATTTACACAAACAAAGATCCCCTGTCGACAGTGCGGGTCTAGTTGCGTTTACGTATTCAATTTCGTGGCTCGGGGGTCAAAGAGGGAGCTTTGTCTTCAGAAATTTATCACATTTCTCTGTAATTACGTCATCAAAGTGTTTAAAATCAATTCAAAAATTTTATTCACATAACCCTAAAAAGCAGAAAATAATAATGAAATGAAAAAAAAACTAATAACCATGTTTTTATAACGGACTCAAAAGTATAAATTTAATTTCTCTGATCCTTACTAAGGATAAAACCACATACGCATTTCTAACTTTTTCTAAATTTTCCTAAAAATTCATACTTGGCAACTTTTGATAGTTATTAAAATACTTGTGAGATTGGAAACGAAAAACAAGGGGATACGGATAACTGATTCATTAATAGCTCAACAAACAATTTTATTGCACCGCAAATAATGTGAGCTAATAATTGTTTCATAGCTACTCTCTACACACTTTATAAGTAGTTATGTATTGCATGCACCCCATGTTTTTCGTTTCCAATCTTACAGGTAGGCCGCCCATCCGGTAAAGTGGTAAGGGAAGCTGACTGCGGTGCCGTAGGGACTGGGTTCGAATCCCGGAGAAGGCATGGATGCTTGTGTTGTAATCCTTTCTTCTGTCTGTGTTGTATGCCCCCGTGTTATACATTGCGTGGTACACGGGGTTTATAAATGTTAAAAAAAATCTTACAGGTATTTTAATAGCTATCAAAAGTCGCCAAGTATGAATTTTATGGAAAAGTTAGAAATCCGTATGTGGTTTTATTCTTAGTAAGGATCGGAGAAATTAATTTTATACTTTTGAGTCCGTTATATACATGGTACATTAAATTTTTTTTATTTTATTATTATTTGCTATTATCTTGTAGACTAAAGATAGATTCCTTCTTTTATCCAGTACATATTTAAACAGGAAAAAAAGATCAGCAGTTTTTTTTAGATTCTTCTGAATTACAATAACATTGTATGTTTTCTTAAAATGTTTCAACTTCTGAGGGCTTTTAAACAGTATTGAGTGTTCGTAAAAAGCTTTGTTTATATCACCACATGTAGTTTTTTATTTTCAGATGTGAAAATTCGTTGAAACTTTTCAATGTGTGTGTTATTTTCAACACTTTGTTTAACAAGAATTAAAACGTTAGATTGATTGATTTCATTTAAGCAGATGGCACATTTGGCAAAATTGCGTCTAATAATTGTTAGTGTGCTAAAGGTTGTGCACTGTAATTTTAAAAAAACCTCTGTAAATGTGAATGAAAAGAAAAAATGCGAAAGGAATGACCAGGAAAATGATCGAAAATAGAAAAAGATCGTATTATCCGTGTTTAACAAAGACAGTCAATCCCACGGGAGAAAGAAAAGATCAGCCAGGTACATTGGGATTCTAATTCCCTAAAGTAGGTAAGCTCCTAAGGGGCAGGAATTCGATTGGCTCTTCAAACATCTTCTGATCAGAGCAGCAATAATGCCCCTAGACCCCTGCAAACGGTGCTCAGAGTGTGAAAATTGCAGCAGCATCAAATACGACCCCGCTAGAATGATCTTGAGTGTGCATAGTTTGTGTTAAGCACGTTCCATTGAACTCAAGCTCATATGTTAATCCTTTCATGGGGTATTTATCTGCCCTTTGAATTTCTCGCAATTTTTTTGTTTTATTAATAATTAAATAAGAGCATTTCATGAAATATATTTTAATTTGCCGAATCTTATGTTTAAGTTTAAATTTTAGGGGTCGGAAGAATACTTCCCAAGAAACCATTCACTGAAATAAAGAACACTAAATTTAATGGTGATTATTTGCCCTGAAAAGATAAGCATGTTGCAAAGCATAAGAGGACATCACACATGTAGCGGATCCTCTTTTTGCTTGTCCCTTTCTGTAACATTTCCTACATCATCTATAGTTGGAAACCACCTTTGGCATATTATTTCCTACACTGGGTACACATCATCTCGAACTAAACACTTCTTTGCTTGGAAGCTAGTAGAATGTCCTTTCCTATTTCTTGTGGAATATCCATCTATAGCTGATGAGCTAATGCTATAAGGAATGCTAGCTGTGTGTGTGGTATAAACTACTGTTTCTTTTGTTCACTTGCCACAGTATGAAACTATTTTTAATGACACAAGGTCAGTAAGATAATAAAGTATACGATTCCCACCATTTTATAGATCTTCTTATTTGGTATCTGTCTTTTCTTTAATAGAAGCGATCAACCCCTCCAATGACATCGTTATATACAATTACAGCTTTTGGACAAGGTACTTCTTCCTTAGTACCATCTTTTTTACCTGACTTACAGATATCATAATCGCTGGATTATGAGCATTAGCACAAATCTAAAGCAGAAATTAATCTTTCCATCGTTATAATAGCAAGACCAATATATTATAATGGGTTTAGCGCTTCTCTCAGGTGTATTTTGTAAGATCACGTAGATGGGAAATAATCTTCCCAAGGCCTATGAAAGGGTAAGGGGTTAAAAATAGATATAATAGCAGATCCTATAACAATTGTACATATCGTATGAAATACAACATGAGATGTATCTTATGCTTTATTTTCTCTTCTAGTAAACATGGTGGCTGAGCGATTAGGCTTGATCCCACCTATTACATACAATTTCGGTATATTACTGTACTCAGAAAAACACATCCCTGAAATTCCCCTCGGATGCTATCCATAGAGAAGAATGATTTAAGAAACTGGGGAACTGTGAAAGGAATTGTAAGAATATTAATGCGAAATAGTTTAGTTCTCTCTTAATCTCTAAGACTGCCTCATTATTACAACCGAGGAAAATCAGAACTCGCACCCCTGACCTCCCTACCCGTCCCCAAGAAGACCTCACTTTCCAAAAAGATTACTCAAAATTTATTTTTGAAAAAAAAAAAAAAAATCTCTTCTTTTAGATGAAGAAAAGAAATCTAAAGAAGGGCGGGGCGGGGCTCGAATGACTAATCTTCGGTCGTGTCGCGTGCTCACTTCCCCACCTGAAGCAAAACTTGACACTACGCATGGCGTGTCCTCCCATTCCACGATGACGGACAGCAAAAAAAAGAGGGTGACTGTGACGCATAGCGACTCACGTGACGTTAGTGTGAATGATATTTGCAAACAAATACCTTTTTCATCCATGATGTAATAACTAATAAAAAAAAAAGTTGTATCGGTATAACGCCTGATGACTAAGGCTAAAATGCTTTGCTTTCTATCCAGGATATCGGAAATTGGTTGTGAATGCGACTCCATTTAAATATGACCCAATTTCCTTATCGCTGTAGTATCTGTATTTATATGTCTTATTAATTAAATATTTCGCGTGAGATTTTAGAACTTTTTTTGTGTGTGTAAGTGGCGAAAATTAGAAGTTTCCATGCAAGAAGCCTTAAAAAGAACAAATAGGATTCATCCGAGCTTCTCTTATTCAAACACTGCGCCAACATGGCTAGTAGTAAGTAAGTAAATTTTTAAATTGGCATTACGAGCACTATTGGCGACAAACCTCGTAAATTTAAGCTACGGTAAAGTCATTCCCTTTAACACTCTTCTTTCATACGCCGTCGTGATAGCCGAGTCATACCTTTGAATCCCGGTGCCAATCAAGACTGGCCGTATTGAATCTGTTGTAGCCAGGGTTTCTGATTTCCCGGGTTTTTCCATGCCCGGGAATTAATTGTCCTTCCCGAAATTCCCATAAATACATCAAATTTTCAAAAAATTTAAAATTAAGTTATTTTTAAATAAAATGAATAATAACTTTTTAATAAGGATACATTTAAATTTCAAATTTATGTAATGAGCTAAGACATACAAAAAAAATTATAATAAGTTGATTATTCATTTTTAAAATAGGACTTCAAAAAGCATAGACAATTTATTTTTTTTCCACTGAGGCACGGGAAAAATGTTACAATTACAGATTTTGTAAATTAAAAATCTGGGGGAGGGGGGATCACATTTGAAAGATAATTACTAAAATTAATGTTCCTTTACTGATTCACATGCGTTTGAAAATTAACCAGTCATAGCTGAATCAATTATTTCTCTAATGTTGCTACTAAGAGATAAATATTAATAAAAACTTGAAAACTCATTTGCAGCTGAAGTGACAATTATGTACGTTAAAAATATTAATTATTGTATGTGAGATATTTTAGTTGTATAACCGATTTCTTGTTTATGGAATTGCTATATTTTTACTTAAATATAAATAAATATTAATATAAGAATCTCACACGACAGTTAGGTTTACAAAAGTAATAAATAAGAAAAATTGTGAGATTGCTTATAAAAATATTCTCCCCCAAACAGTTTGTGGGTTCATTCCCTTCTTCCAATTGCTGATTCAATTTAATGGCTCATAATAAAGATAAGTAACCGAACAAAGTTTTTGAAAAAAGATTAAATAAGTATTAGTACTTACGTTATCCCCATAACACAAGATCTTGCAACTTCGATCAGATAATGCTGGTTGGCTATGAAATGCGATTGCTAAGGGGGTCACCTCACAAAAGTCGATCCAAAAATCGATTTTTCAATTTTGATTGAAATATAAAATACCACTCTTTATATTTCTAATACAATTTAAATTTTTGTTCTAGTTGAATTAGAAGTATTTTTAATATTTTTTTAAAAATTTGTTTACATCCGTCAAACTCAAAAAACAGCTGATTGCCACTCCCCTTTCATTTCAAAACAAAAGACACTTGCTACTTTTCAGCCTCATCAAATATTTTAAATTGATTAAAAGGATTTATTTTGATCCGTAACTTGTTCAGGAAAGAAGTGAAGTGAATAATTGTAGCTGTTTGTTTACTTTCTGGAAACTCGCGTGTTGTTTTTTACCTCTTCAAATATTTTACGAATTTCTGCTATTGGAAACATTGTTTCGATCAAAACATTTTTTAACATGCTGTGGTTTAATAATAAAACGTTTAAAAAAAGAAAGTTTGGAAACAAAGGTACAAAAGCCCAAACTTTCCAGAAATTAAATGCGTCATAAGTCCGAATAATGAATTCAAATTATACATGAATAATTCAACTTTAAAAGCTGTAAGTTAAATAAAGAGTATGTTTCCTTTTTAGATTCATTTGAAAGTTTTTTGAAATAATGGACATTCTACTGTTTTCTTGTGCTTTGAAACCACATTTATTATAAACTAGCTGTTACCCGCCCGCTTCGCTGGGTATTTCATTATGTTTTATAAATTTTTACTGCTTATATATATGTATAAAGTATTGATATCTAAGTCCTAGCATTAAGAATTCGATTGAATTGAAAAATATACTTATACCTGTAACTGCCACCTGTTGATAAAAAAAAAGGGCAGAACTCATCTAATTTGTATTTTCTAAAAATCTCTAAAATTGAAGCATAGAATGATGTTTGCTCTTTCGTAACTCAAAAACCAAGTGGATTCCCGCAAAACCAATTTTAGGTGGATCTCTACTCCGTAAATTGAACATGCAAGCCAAATTTCAAGTCTAAATCTAACAGAAAAAAGCAAAAGTTTTACTATAAATATCCCCGTAATCCCGTTGAGAGCTGTTTTCCAAAATTACCGCTCTTAGCGGATTTCAATTCAACAAAAGAAAAATGCAAACCAAATTTCATTATTATAGTCCTTGTAGCTCGAAAAAAGTAATTTTTTTGTCAATACGTCCCAGTAACCCCCTGCAACCTCCCAGAACTTGATTTGCTTAAAATTTATTCTTAGTGGATCCCTATTCAACAAAAGAAACATGCTTAACAAATTTCAAGTATATGGGTCTAACAATTAAAAACAGGAATTTTTTTCTGTAACTCCTCTTGACCCCTCGCAAACCTCTTTGGGGTCAATTTTCATTTTACTCTTTGTTAGAGGAACTCTATTTCATGAAAGGAACATGCCTACCAATTTTCAAGCAGGATGATCAAGTAGTTTAAAAATGGAAATATTTATCGATTACGCCTCTTAATCTCCCGAAATTAAACTTGGTAGTTGATATTCGCGAAACCCATTTTGTAGCGGTTCTCTACTTTACGAAAGGAATCTGCTTATCAAATTTCAAGACTGTACGTCTAACAGTTTAAAAATGGGGATAATTGTCTATAACGCCACTTGAGCCCCGCAACGCCACTTCTGGGTCTGTTTTCACAAAACCCATTTTGTAGGGGAATTGCACTCTATGAAAGGAATCTGCTTAGCAAAATTTGAAGACTGTGCGTCCAATTAATTAAAAATGCAAAAAAATTATCAATAACGCCCCTTGAACCCCGCAACACCACCTAAGGGTCGATTTTCACAAAACACATTTTGCAGTGTATTTCTATCCTATGAGAGGAATCTGCTAACCAAATTTCAAGACTGTGAGTCTAATAGTTTAAAAAAAGAAATATTTATATCTGCCCTTAGCAGCAACACCCCTTGGGGGTCAATTTTCTCGAAACCCGTTTTGTAGGGGATATTTACTCCATGAAAGAAACATTCCTACCAATTTTCAAGCAGGTAGGTCAAATAGTTTAAAAACGAAAATATTTATCTCTTACGCCACTTATTCCCCTGCAACGCCACTTAGAGGTCTGTTTTCACAAAACCTTCTTATAGCTGATCTCTACTCTATGAAAGAAATCTCTTTATCAAATATAAAGACTGTGCGTCTAATAGTTTAAAAATGGAAATAATTATCTATAACGCCCCTTAATATCCCTCAACGCCACTTGGGGGCAATTTTCACGAAACCCATTTTTAGCGTATCTCTACCCTATGAGAGGAATCTGCTTACTAAGTTTCAAGACTGTACGTCTAATAACTTAAAAATAGGAATTTATAATGCCCCTTAAACCCCCCGCAACAACCCTTGGGGGTCAATTTTCCCAAAACCCATTTTGTAGCGGATATTTACTCCAGGAAAGAAACTTACCTACCAATTTTCAAGCAGGTAGGTGAAGTAGTTTAAAAACGGATATATTTATCAATTACGCCCTTAATCCCCCGCAACGCCACTTAGAAGTCTGTTTTCACAAAACTCGTTTTGTATTTGATCATTATTCTACGAAAGGAATCTATATATCAAATTTAAAGACAGTGCGTCAAATAGTTTAAAAATGGAAATAATTATCCCTAAGCCCTGCAACGCCACTTGGGGGTCGATTTTCAGCAAACTCATTTTGTAGCGGATCTCTACTCTCAGAAAGGAATCCGCTCACCCAATTTCAAGATTGTACATCAAGTAGTTTAAACATGGAAACAATTATTATTAAAGCCCTTAATCCCCCGTAACGCCCCTTGCGTTTCGAATTTCGGAAACTCCTTTCTTAGCTGATGTCTACTCTATCAAAGGAACATGTCTACCAAATTTCAAGTCTGTAGGTTGAATAGTTCCAGAGATTTCGTGATTAGTCAGTCAGTCAGTCAGTGAGTGAGTCGCTTTTCTCCTTTATATATATAGATAAAATGTAAAAAACAAGGTATTCACATAAATTTTGGTCGCCAAATCCAAAGTTTGGTTCTAAAGTTGTTGACATGTTGTGACTTTTGTGATGTTATTCAAACATTTCTTAATACCAGGTTTACTAAAACAGTAATCAAAAAAAGATACAAAATTATATGAAGTAAACACTGGGCTTTCATATGCTATTATTTTTATTGAAAAAGAGAAGCAACTGCGAAAATATTTTGTAGTTATGAATTGTCACGTTCACCAAAGTGGTTTTACGAGTTCATGCATGGGCATTAAATAACACGACATAGAAAGTAGCCAGTCTATGGTATTATATATATATATAACTGCTGTCGAAATAATATCATTTAATAATGCAAGTCCTAATGTACCGGTGTTTGTCTACGGCATTTGGCAAAAAAGGGGTCATGTTTCTCTGAATGGTATTACAGCAGTTAGTGTGAACACTGGGAAAGTTGTTGATGCCGAAAAACTATAGAGGAAATACTCAAGTAATTTTAACGGCAATGTACATAACATTGAGTGTTCGGCAGATTACTTCGGAAGTAGTAGGGGGATGAAAGTTGAAGGTGCACTTTGTATTTTCCATTGCACAGAGGCACGGCACAATTTACGATACACAAATTACGATTTACTAATTGCGACAAAATATTTGGGTGATAAGGACTTTAAAACATACAAAGCAGTTTTAGAATCTTAACCTTAGAAAGATGTCAACATTAAAACATTAGAATGTGTTGGTCATGTTGAGAAAAGGATGAAGTCACATGACAGGGCATTAAAATCAAAATTTAAAGGCAAAAATCTTGAGGACAAAAAATCTCTAGGAGGTCGTTATAGATTAACAGATGCAGGAATAGACAAATTGTAAAGATACTATGTTTCGTGTGGCTATTTGAAGCAACTCAGAAATTTGTCAGTCATGATGCAAACTATTTGGGCTATATTTTTTTTTTCATAAACTCTCTACAGATTTGAAAATACGACACAGCTTATGCCCCATGGGAGGTGATTCGTGTTGTGAATATAATAGGTTCATACTGAAAGGTGACACATATAAGCTTAACACAACTCACCTATTGCAATTAGCAATTGCATTAAAAAAGTATTTAGAGATTTCTCTGGTCTTGAACTTTTATTTAGGTGCTTTCACGGTAAAACTTAAAATTTCAATGAAACTTTAAATTGTATTTGATTTATAGTTCCAAAAACTGTATTTATACAATTAGGAACTTAAAAAACTATAGTATATGAAGCTACATTTTTATATAATCAAGGTTTCATTACCAAATTAAAAGTTTTAGATGTATTAAACATTCAAACCCTGGATTTTACAAATGTCGAGCGTTGGAAGTAGATCATGCGCATATTAAGAAAGCGAAATAGGCAGTTTTACAATGAACCAAAGAAGCTAGAACTAAAAACAAACAATTAAAATGTAGACAAGAAGATGATCTTGCAAATGATACCAGAAATCCAAGTTGTGGTTCTGGTACGTATTAGTTAATAGTAAATTTTTACTTTAAATCACTATTTCTCAAAAGTGTAAATTTCAACACAAAAGGAACATTTTTGATAAATCTACTTAATTTATAGCTTTGAAACTTTGTACATATGTTAACACTATACAAATAAATATTTTAATGAAAGATTTTGTCAAAAAAGTTATTCAAAAAAATTTTATGGATTAAAAATGTACAAGAATTTTCATCGTTTTAATAATTTTGACGTGTTACTCCACATATGAATTTAAAAAAAAAACTAATCAAAATTTTGAAAAATGCTCTCATTAAAATAATGAAAACAATACAATAAATTTACACAAAAAATTCATGACTGTACAACTTGTCAATTTTTCAAAAATGTTCCTTATATTTGGTCATTTTTAACATTACGGAGATAGGGAAAAGGCTGCGTGAAGTGACCCCCTTTTAAGAACCCATTACTTCTTGTTAACAAAGCTCAATACAACAGATAGACAGAGTATCTGAACAGATATTCCTTCCCACGGCTAGCTGTAAAATTCTCACCAATCCAATGAAAGCGTTAATCTTTCTTTCTCATATTACACTCTTACCCCACAGTTGGGGTAACGGACATTACTTCGTCGAGGAAGATGGGGGTGAATGATCGCAAATTGCCACAGTAGGGTCAGCTAAAGATGACCGGGGTTGAAATCTACAGTCAAGTCAAAAATAGCCATTTCATAGATAATTATAGTCCCTTGCGATTCCCGAGAAATCCCGGGAACGAAGTGTAAGGATCTGATAACCCACACCTGGCAATGGATCGAGCATACATGGAGAACCTGGCAACAGGTGATACCATGTATGGGGGATCTGGCAGCGGGTCTGGTATATATAGAGAAAGAGACCCGGCAACAAGAGAGACGAGACCGGACGGGGCAGAAAGAAGGCAGCGGAAGCGAGAAAGCCGGATACAAGAAAAACGTGGTTGGAGGAAGAAAGACTGCTGGACGATGGATTTTGCAATCTGTTAATATCTTCATAATTTATTCATTTTTGTGATGTGTCCCGTAGAAGAGAAAAATAAATCAAAGGGACGAAAAACCGACTGCTCTATTATTTTCTATCCACTCGAACACACCGATCAGTAAGAGAACCCACACAAGGTTAATACGAAGTATAATTCCCGGGAATAGAAAAAGTACAGAAATCTTATGATTTCCCGGGATCCCGGGAAAGAAACTCTAGTCGACACCTCACATTGTCGTGGTGTAAGAACTTGAAGAATGGGGTGTCAGCTCAGGCGTCGTCCTCGTTACCTGACCAAGATTCAGATTTACGAGGTCCGTCACCAATAGCCTCGAATTGCTTAGAGCAGTGGTTCTTAAACTGTTGTCGGTGGACCCCTAGGGTTCTCAAACACCTTCCCGGGGAATCAGCGAAGGTCTCTTTTTAAATGTTAAGATTTGCTTCTTTTAAGATTCTAAAAGGCCTCGTGGAAAAGTTGAAAGATATCTCATCCTAGACATATATCATTACATTTCTCCAATGAAGAAACTTTGCCAGGACATGTGTTTCGATCAAGAATATAAAATCAAAGAGTGATGTTTAAAATTTGGGGGGGGGGGGCACGTTGAAAGGCTGATATATAAAGGGGGCCGTGGCGATCGAAAATTTAAAAACCGCTGCTTTAGAGTGTGACGTTAATAAACACTCGTGGTACACTTGACCAGATGGATTACATGAATGGATGACCCACTTTTTAAACTTCCACACCACCCAATATAAAGAATGTCAATACACGTCGTTCTTGGGAAAGCGAGATTCGAAACTATACCGGTTTTAATGTTTGATTATTCTACTAACCAAACTACAGAAGTCAACCCAAGACGAAATGCTCTTCTTGACAGTAGCGTGCACAAGGGTGGGGCTCGCAGGTTCAAATCCCTCCCATAGACCAAAAGATTTTAATTTTTAGCATAAAATTACTTCTCTGTCCTTTCATCTACAATTTTTTTCAAAAATAGCCTTTCTCATGAAAGTCTTTGCATGCTGCTGTTCACTGATACTTCATACCCCGATACATGAGAAATTAATTCTTATGCCTATAGCGTATTAGAGTGTTACACACACACAAATTTGAGTGTGCGAAAAACAACCAATGAATTGAATGATAACAAATGACAAGAACCAACAGATGACTACTCGAAGATAAATAGACGTAAATATACAAAAGAATTTTTAAGAATTTATAAGACAATATTTGAAGTAATGGAAAAACGCACTCTTTTTAAACAAGTTTTGCACCGTTCCTGAAATGGTTCTCTAGCCGGAACTCAGGCAGAAAAAGTCTGTCTTATCGCAAACAAGCACATTCTGAAATTGACACTGACTGGCTTCACCGACCTTTGTATAGACTCATGGAAATTTTCAGAGGGATCGAAACCGGAGACTTCTCGAGGGTATCTCGGCGTTATACTATTCCGCCAAATTTGTTGTCAATTTGGAAACCTTTATCACATTTTCTAAGGTTGTCATACTCTTATTCAAGTTAAAGCTGGGGGGGGGGAGTACTTTTCTTGAAAAACTCTTTTTGCCACAAGCTGTGTATCGTTGCAGGGAAATAATACGTGGGGTGTTTCAGTATTTTTATATATATTACAGCATATTATATTGAAATGTAATAAAATTATACGTGATAGCTGTAAGTATAATAGCACCATTCGTAAATAAAATTTCCAAAAAATTAATGTAAAAAAAAATCTATTTAAACAAATGAGTAATTTACCTGTAAAGTTGACTTTTTGTATGGCAGAAATCATTAAGCTTTGGAGTCAGTGGCGCATACAAGGGGGGAGTCCTGGGGGTTCGGAACCCACCCAAACCCTTTGATTTTTCCCCCCGATTGATTATAATTCTATGTATAGTACGTAAAAATAAAACAAGTAATTGTTATTAATAATTAATTTTATTAATTAATACTAATTATTTACTTATTATTAATTTTTATTGGTTTTTTTGGCAAAATTAAAAGAATATGTTGGGCTGCGTATTGAAGCATGGTACGAGAACAGTGGACTTTCGACCTTGGACCCCCACTCTTGGAAAAATTCCTGTGTGCGCTACTGTTTAGAGTCTCAATTCTCACAACTATAAAAATGAAGAAGAGCAATACCTTTTTTTATAATCTTGAATAACAAATTTTATTTGAATCTTTTGCATTTGTATAAATGATTAAGAAATTATTAACCACAAACTTGATCTTGTATGATACATTCGAAAACACGGTACTGCACATGACTAAACTTCACAATCTGGACAGTAGAGAGAGAGAGAGAGAATCTTGTTTCTCTTCTTACTTTCTTCCCTTTTACTGTCTCTCTTTGTGAGCAGCAAATAATACAGTGTTTTGTTGGATAAGTTTTTAAAAGTGTCTTTCAGATAAGCTTGAAGGGGGATGCTCAGCAGAAGGACGTCCTTTTTGCAGTGTCCGAGTGGTGTTTTTCAATTGTTCGAAACTATAAAAAGCACCTGTGAAATAATTTGGGAAAGACCGATTGCTCAGTGTAAATTTTCACATTGCCCGAGCTTTACTCGGGATGAGCCAGCATGGTACGTTTCGTCTGCCCGAGCTCAGCTCGGGAAAAACAGGGAAGGGATTAACAAAAATTACTTTGACTTTTTACGACACACACACAAAAAAAAGCTGAAATACCTAAACTTCATTACTCTTACTTAACATAAAAAATTACATTTTTACGCAAAGACAAATTTTGAAATCCTGAAAACAAATCTTTGATCACTCTAGTCTATAAAACTAAAAACTAAACTCAGGGGCGCAACAGCCCATGAAGGTCAAGGTCTACTGTGCCCAACTCAATTTCCATGACCTTGGGCGCTGAAGTGCATGAGTAGATGTTCCGGTCAGGTGGTCAGTCTGACGCGAAATCTCTAGTGTTTAGTTCCCACGCACAAGCTTGGTACTCATTTATCAACCCACTGAAAGAGTGAAAGGTTGTGTCGACCTTGCCCAACCAGAGGTTTGAACCCCGGGACCTATGGCGTGATACGGTACCACTCAGCCACTGGGTTATAACCCTAATATATACATTTACGAAAATTATTATAAATAAAATTTAAAAAATTCGGTATATTTTGTCGAATTATTATTCTAGAAATTACAGTCAATTAATATATCCTAATAAACATATATAGATTTTCTTACAGTTCAGTTAATGCGAGTCAGTATGTATCCTACAATATGAACAAGATATCAATCATTGGCATGGACAAGTAATTTTAGCGCGTTTTTCACGTGTTGTATTTTGCAATAATGCAGATAATGAACTTTTTACTAACAGAAAGTAGTGTGTGTGTGTACTATACTTAAAAAAAAATAATTAAAAAGAAATTTAAAAAAGAATTTTAAAAAATTTTAAAATATTAAATTTAAATATGATTCGGCTAATCTAGGGCACAAATGCGACCAAATGCGGAAAACCCGAGGTCAATCGGTTAAATTATTGGCTGAGAAAAAGGTACGACAAAATATGGAACGAAGACAAAATTTGCGTCCTAATAGCGCTTTTTTTTACACTACGTGAAAAACGCGCTAATTAGTTCATATATTATACACTAATCACAGCATATTTTTAAAAAAAATTGTTAGGTCTTTTATAATGTGTAAAGAGTGATTTAATTCCAAAAATAATGTGCAAGCATTTTACATTTTAGTTTAAAACAGGATATCAATCATTGGCATGGCCAAGTAATTTTAGCGCGTTTTTCACATGTTGTATTTAACAATAATGCAACTATTGAACTGTTTACTAACAGAAAGTAGTACTATACTTTTAAAAAAAATTTAAAATTTTAAAAAAAAAAGAATTTTTAAATTATTATATTTCAATATGATTTGGCTCACCTAGGGCACAAATGCGACCCAATGCCGAAAACCCGTGGTCAATCGGTTAATTATTGGCTGAGAAAAAGGTACGACAAAATATGGAACGAAGACGAAGACGAAATTTGCGTCCTAATAGCGGTTTTTTTACACTACGTGAAAAACGCACTAAAAATCAATGCCAATGTTTGGAAATCGTAAGATTTAAGTGTACCTCAGATTCTTGTATGTAATCTTACAATGAAGCCTTATTTTTGATCTAGTGCCAAGAACCAGAAACGTGCGAAATTTTTTTTCTTGACGACGATTCCACAATGAATTAAACCTCTTCTGCACTATTCGTGGTTCCACGCGTCAATCTGATTTAAAATGTAGATGTTGTGTATTTTACGAACCTTTTTGGAGAACTTTTTTGCCTCTAATAAAGAGAAGGAAAAAAAAAAAAAATGGTTGGGCTTTTTTTTGTTTCCAACACATATATTTCGTGAACAACTTCTGTATTTTAAGTTAGTGGTCAAGTGCTTAAGAAGGCAGATTTAAAATTTTGAAATTCAATCTGATATTTATAAGAAGAAAAGAGAGAAAGATTACATTTTAGGTTATTAGTATCTTAATTTCAAATATCATGTTTCTGTATGTTTTGTTGCAGCAGAGTTTATTTAATTCACATTTTTAATATGGACTGAAGGAATTTTATTTTCTTCAATAAAAAACTATGAATATCAGAATGAAGCAATTATATATATATACAACGATTTTTATATAGAAAGATTTTCAATAGTTAAATTTTTTGTAGCAATGTGAAGACTCATACAGAATTGTAAAAACACTAAATTTTACTATTTGTACACCTTTTATTGAAATAAATTTTGCTTGGTACACTTTTATACTTTTCATACACACAGAACTATTCTTTTCTTTCTATATTTCATATTAGATATATTCAGTAAAACATTATAGACGAAATGAACAATACAAATCTACCCCAGGGTGTTCTCCCACAAAATTGGAATGGAACTGAGCAAAATCATACTGTCACCTGTATGGTGCTCAAAAAGCTACGGCTAACGAAAGCCGTAAAAATCTAGCCCCTTGCTGTGATGAATTTCGTGGACCTTGATCTGATGTTGCTGTCGATCAGGTGGCATAAGTAACAACAACACATTAAGCAAAGCCAGGATGCAGATATGTTATGTTTACAAGAATATAATCTTTCGATACCTTGGATGAAATGGAAAAAAAATGTATTATATGTTAAGCTCTGTGTAGAAGGAAAAAAAATTTTTGCATTCTAAAAACAAACAAAAAAAAAGATGGGAAAAATAAAAAAATAAGTAAGAAGAAGAAAAAAATATGAAGCATTAAGTCTAAAAACCATTTTGTTTACTAGAACCATTTTCTTTCTCCATTTTTTCACAGAGAATTCTTTAAAAAACCAACTCAGAAAACAGATTTTGCAACTGGCGAAAACCGACTATGAATACAATCATGGATATCACACCTTTTAATGAATTTCTCTCTTGAAATTCTTGCTGAGAATCCCATTTTCAGATAAGATAACACTTTTCGAATCAAGTGCGATATTAAGCTCAAGGTCACATTAAAGCATTAGCTGCTAATTCTGATCTTACAAGGAGAATTAATGTTTTCGCGAGATATCGAAGTGGCAAAATAAAAAACGTTTCCTTTAGAATTCTTTAAATATATGTATACCATTATGGCAATCGGAAGAACTCATAAATAAAAAAAATTTTTAGAGTATGTATTCTTTGTAGATAATTATTTCAATGGATATTAGCATATCATTTCTCTCTTTATATATTATCAAAAATAAGTAACAGATAGAATTTTAAAAATCGTTCTACACATAAACATTTCATTATTGATAAAATTTTAATTTTTTTTCTTTACTAAGTCAAAAAAAAGGGGGAAAAAAAAAAGAAACGAGTCTTATACAGTAGTCGCATATGATGTGTAACATCTGACTTGTTATCATGGTAAATACGCAATAGTGATTTTAATCCTGAAAGAAATGAATCGCTTATGACTGGAAATAATTTTTTCTATCGAATAATTACATCTTTAATGAAAATTTTATTTAACTAACACAAGGAGTAATGCAGTTTTTTTATCAAAAATATTTATTATTGTTCAATTTGGGGAAGAGCGGAGACAGTAGATTTATGAAAACTAAAGTATGACACATATACTTGTGATTTCAAAGTATTTAAAAATTGTTGAAAAACGGCGTCAATAACAGTACCACTGTTAGTTGTCGAAACATTTCGATTCGTGTTCATTTCGAGCTTGAATTCATCTTTCAGAAAAGCTATGAGCGGCTCAGCTTCTGGCAAACTGAAGAAAACGTAAAAATCACCACTCAAAATCAAGGGAAGCGAGTGATAGTTTTTTTTAAAAAAGAGCAGTACCACCTTCGGTATACGAAAAAAGAACAAAATGCAGGAAATCTTTAATTTTTTTAACTGTTTGATTCGGAAAATTTTTTGCGATCACCAAAATGAGGTATACCAGCTTGCTGGTATGTGCGGTAGGCGGGCGTCTTAATGGCTACTACAGTTGGACCCCCAGACGAGGGTAGCGAAGAGACACCGTCAAGCGCATGCTTAAAATTAGAAATATTAGAGAAAATCAAAAATGCCCGTTTACTTAGTTTTTTTTAATCGAGAAATCTTTTTAATCACAATTAAAAATATTATATTGACAGTGACAGGAATTAACCTCAAAGTATGAAAATGATAAGCACTTAAATATTTATTCAAATAATTTCATGTTACTTACTCCTATTTTTTTAAAGAATGATGAGCTTTGTCAGACGCTTAACAGGAAATATAATTGTTAATATATAGTTTACACATATATAAATATATCCTCAGAGAGAGAGAGAGAGAGAGATTTCACACACAGAATTGAGCGTAAGAATCACAAATTTATTCTGGATGAAGTCTAATAAGACTTGCTGGTATGTGCGGTAGGCGGGCGTCTTAATTGCTACTACAGTTGGACCCCCAGACGAGGCTAGCGAAGAGACACCCCCAAGGCGCTGAATTGGTCAAATCAAACAGCGCGCGCTTCCCCCGACTTCCTGTAACGCATTTCCGTCCCTTTTCCCGAAATCACTCCAACAAATATCCAGCAACCGAGAGTAAAGATGTTACACATAAAAATTACAAGTTATGAGTTAAAATATAATTTTTAAAAACGAAATTTTATTTGTGTGAAGATTTTTAGTGATCTTATTTTTAATCGTACACTTGTTATCTCTGTATAACTTTAAGATTTCGAATGATTTCTTATGAAAATCATATTTCGTTTCACTTTTCCTTCATTTTAAATCTGGCAACAAAACAAGCAATCGATATGCAGCTGTTAAACAGCGAATTATAATAAAAAACATGTGTTCTTTCTTTTTTTATTTTCTTTAAAATAATTTTTATGAGAATAAATACATTTTATTTCGTCTATTTTTAGCTAAATTATTCAAATCCAGTTTTAAAAATATCTGTTACACTAAAAGCAAAACAAAAAGTTAAACTGAATTCATATAACTACGATCTTGATCTTGGAATCTTTTTTAAAAAACCAACCGAGATAGAGGAAAGAAATATATCTTTTTTTAGAGAACTACACTGGTTCACGCCCCTTGCTTAAGATGGATTGTTCGTCAGTGAATTGATAATTTCACTGATAAAAACTGAATAAAGTTATATGATTCAGTTTTATTTCTTATCACTCGGAACTTGTATTACAGTTTCCGAAAGGAAATTCTGATAATATTGTTTTTATCTCATATTTATTGCACATCCTTAATTCCAACATGTTTTTTTTTTCTCCATGAAAAAGAGATTTATTGATCTAGCAATTGAATATTAAACACATTTTTTGGACATAATTTGCGTAGGACTTCCTCTGTGTGTTTTAATTTTTGCAAAATATGATACATAAAATTTTGAATTTGTATCAAGTATGTGTGTTCACAATTCAGGAAATTGAGTTTAATACACATACGATACATACACAAAGATATTTAGAGGCTGAATCAAAGTTTTTCAAATAAAAAAATAATATGAACATGACAATTAAAGTACAAGAATTTAACATTGATAAATTAAAAATAAAATTAAAAAAAAAATGGTTTTCTCTGTGGAAAAAATTTCTGGAATTCATCTACAGCAATCATAAAAACTAACTTCCTTAATATTTTAGATAAAAATTGAAGTTGATCAATATACTTGATTACGTTACTACTAATAATATATTAAGATAAATATATTTTATCTTAAGTTTAATTGTATCGAAATTTTCCCCAAATTTGACAGATTATGCATAATTCTTCCTTACATTTGATAACTTTTTTTAACCGAAGCCATAAGCATACTTAATGTTATCACTTTTAACGCCTGTTGGCTTTACGATGAATAGTTCCTTCACGATAGAATTTTTTAATTTTTATTTTTATTGAACATAAAACTTATTTTATTTTATTATTATTTATCGTTTTGAAAGTTTTTGAGAAAGAATGCTCCTAAATAGCAATTTTACTTTAACTGTTATTATTAGCACAAAAAATATTTGGTTTTGATTTGTAAATAGGTTTCTCTCGAATTGTTTTATGCTTTCTGAAATCTCTAGTTCTATTTTACGACGACTATAGAACATTTAGAAATTAAAATAAATTTTTTTTATTAAAATTGCTGTATGTAAATACATTTTTATTTTTTATTTACTTGATAAAAACAGTGTTATGGCTTTTTTTTTAAATTTAAAGCTCTAACCACTACCACATTAGATACAAAGGAAAATCAATCCCTGTATTTTTTTATAAATTCCTATGTGAGTTAATCAGATTTTTTCCCCAAGGAATTTCGATTGAAAAAAAAGTCATAGTTAACGCATCAAACAATTCCCTTTTAAACTCATTTAATTCTTCTAATAATTATATTAATCTCCTTTCCATTCAAGACAAGTAAGAGACTTAAGATTAACAAAAAAAACAAACTTTTTTTGTGTCTCATACATTTTATTTAACACAATACATTTTTCTAGTACAGAGCTCTTCTGATCTGAGAATTCGGTTCTCGAGTATTCTAATCAGTACAATTTAACTTCGAAAAAAAGACCTGGGTCACATGAAGCATTCTCCCACTAACTGCCAACCAAGTTCAATCAAATTCAAGATGTATCACTGAACTTCAAAAACAATAGGCGGCTGCTTGCTACAAAGAATGGCTGCTCTGATAGCTCTTGACAAAGAAAAAGATCTATCGATAAAAACGTACCGCTTCTCTATTATAGATCAAATATTTCTCAGCCAGCATTCCGTGGAACAAAGATTAATTAATAAGTCATTAATTCGACATGAGCCTCATACTGAGGTTTCGTGACATATTTTTCATACTCCCATGTTTCTTCAGTGGGCTATTTTCTGCCCCAGTGTCATTAATAATTGTAATATTTGATACTTCTTTTTTTGTAATTCGTCAGGTGTTCCATTATAATAATGTATTTATTGTATTATCATGAGTTTTAAGGTAAAAGATTTTCTCTGGGTGGCCGCAGTAGCCAAGTGGTCAAAGTAACGGACTCGTGGCTGGCATATTATGAGTTCGAGCCCAGTACCACTGAAGACCCGCCGCGTAGGGGAGCGATGCACGTCAAATCTGTTGAGAGCTAAAACGTCCTCCTGTTGGTGTGGTAGTTAGGAGAGCGGGGTGCCAGCTCAGGTGTCATCCGCGTCACTTGACCATGGTTCAAAATTACGCGGACCGTCCCCAAAAGCCCTTGTGTAGCTGAACAGTGGGATGTTAATATTTACTCACTCACGTAAGGCCCCACGAGGGCTATTGGCAGCGGTCCTCATAATTTTGAACCTTGGTCAAGTGATGAGGACGACACCTGAACTGGCACCCCCTCTCCTAACTATCACACCAATGGGAGGACGTTGAGCCTCGACAGATTTAACTTGTATTGACCCCTTTTACACAGCAGGTCTTCAGTGGCACTAGGCTCGAACTCACGATATGCCGGCCACGAGTCCGTGCGTGAGTGAGTGAATATTAACGTCGCACTATTCAGCTACTCGAAGGCTTTTTGAGTACGTGAGCGTGACCACTTGGCTACCGCGGCCATGATTTTCTCTGAGGTATGATACATGATGCAATATATCAAAAATTAGAACTACTTAATTATGTCTTGTTTACGTGATTCTCTTATTTTAGGTACATGTATTGTACTGCTCTATTAGTTCCAATATATCTACATTTAAATTAATCAAATGGCAGCAGTAGGTGAATAATCATAATCGTGAAATTGTGGCTGGCATTAATTCTCCCAAACCATGGGTTCGAATCTTGGTGCTATTAAATACTTAGCGTGGAAGCTGATGCAAGTTAAATCTGTCGAGGCTCAAAATCCTCATGCTGATGTGTGGTGGAAGTTTGGAGTAGGGTGCAACTCAAGTGTTGTTTCCAATCCCCTTGGAGCAGGAAAGCCCACACCAAGTCCAATTGACCTTTTCGCATAAGAATGTGACAAGCCAGGTCTTGATCTCCAAATAACTACCCCAGGGAAATGTCCCATCAGTCCAGAAAATAAGCAGGGACAGGTAAAGAAAGACTTTACCTCCTGCACAAAGGTCATACCATGCAGGTGACCGCTTCTAAAGCGCGCCAAGGCCATTTAAAGAGCTCTGGGTCTTCTGCACTGTAGAGATAGACCAGGACTCTCTTAGCTGCGTACCAGTGGTGAGCAGGAGAGTTTCGTCAAGTTAGATTCATTTGAGCTTTGCGAAGGGAATGAATTTCAAAATGGTTCAAGACAGAGGAACTGGGGACAACAACCCTAGAGTTGTTCTTATTCCTTGACCGTTGCTCAAAATTATGGTGGCAGCGGTAGCTTAGTGGGCAAGGTAACGGACTCGTTGTCATCGTGTCACGAGTTCGAGCCTAGTATCGCTGAAGACCCGCCGTGTAGGGGAGCAATGCACGGAAAATCTGTCGAGAGCTCAAACGTCCTCCCGGTTAATACTCGCTTCCCCGTTAATATTCACTCACTGTGGCTCAACATTATGAGGTTCATTGTCAATAGCAAGTCGTGTTGCTTTGAGAGTGAGAGTTACACTTACGTCACACTGTAAAATTGCACTAAAGCTATTGGCGACGGACCTCGTTATTTTAAACAATGGTCAAGTGACGAGGACGACACCTGAGCTGGCACCACCCTCTCCATACCACATCAACGGGAGGATGTCTTAGCCTCGACATATTTGACGTGCATCGGACTCCTCTGCACGGCGGGTCTTCAGTGGTACTAAGCTCGAACCCGTGACATACCAGTGAGTCTGTGACCTTGACCACTAGGCTACAGCGGCCACCGTGTTGCTTTGAAGTGCGAGTTTTATTAACGTCGCACTGTTCAGCCGCATGAGGGCTTTCGGCGACGGACCTCGAAATTTTGAACCATGGTCAAGTGACGAGGACGACACCGAGCTGGCAACCCCCTCTCCTAGTTACCACACCACACCAACGGGAGGACGTTTGAATTTTCGACAGATTTAAGGTGCATCGCTCCCTACACGGCGAGAATTCAGCAGTACTGGATCGAACGCTAGCCACGAGTCCGATACCTTGACCACTTGGCTACCGCGGCCATTGCTTTGAAGTGCAGTGTTAATAAACAATCAATCACACAATCTACAGATTAGGAACAGAAAAACTTTTTTTTTTTTTTACTGAGGACTGTTAGGCTGTATAAAACAATTTACAGAATAATGGAACAAAATTTTTCGTGCACAGTTTTTATATCATAAGTATAATTTAGTACGAATGAAATTACTTATAATAGTCATAATAACAGGTTATTAGTTAGTTATTGAAGTAGGAGAGAAGTTATAATTTTTTTATCCTGTGGCATTTTTTAACTGTTTATTTTTAAATAATTTTGAATAAAAGAAATCTTTTTTGATTAAATTACACAAGTCAAAAATTATAGTTATGGAAAGATTCAAAATTAAAAAAAAATGCAAGTAGATTTATTAAAATTCTCTCTGTGTGTATAATATATACGAATTAATGTTAATTATATCTTTTTTGAATCCAATTTATGGCCCATACGCTAAATCCTATGGAGAATAAAAAAATTTAAAAAAAAAGCATTTTTTGAACAATGTAACCGTATTTCAAACAAATTCAACAGTATAATAAAAAGGAAATGGAAGCACTGCGTGTTTTTCTTGGAAAATTATTTTTTCAAGGTTTAAGTTTCAGTATTTCATGCTACATTTTTATAACATTTCTTTGATATATTGTAATAAAAGTAACGTACACGCACGTTTCTTTTATTGGCAGTATTAAGAACGAATCTAAACAGTGAACACGTTAGCTCTATACAAGGTCATCATTTATCATTCGCCAAAGTATCAGCAACCTAGCGTAATAATTAGATAATTATCTATAGCTCAATTTAGGATCTAAATTAGCCTTTAATAGCATCCCATTGTAATCTCTGTTGTTCTTTTTTGCTTGCAGAATTCTGGGAACGCTGAAAGCGACGATTTTCAGCAAGTCTCTGCAATCGAAGGAAATATATATATATAAAAAAAAAGCACTTTAACTTTAAATACATTTTATTAAAATTAAAAAAAAGAAAACAATACACTCTTTAAATCAGCAAATTAAAAAAAAATCTCGTGATTCGATAAAAATCAAATACTCTAGCTGAAACAATTTTTTAAAACTTTAATCAGTGATAATAATAACAATAAAAGAAAATATTAATGGCTCCAAATGCATATTATAAAAATGTATAACTCACTTATCTATAGAAAACTTTTTATTTTTACTCGTTTTTATTCATTCTTAAATAATTTAAATGTTTACACTTTTTCTAGAACAAAAATCTTTTTTTGGTTGAAAAGATTTATTTTAATGAAATAAACAAATAATTCATTTGAAAATTCGGCACATCTTTAAAAGATTTAAAGAATTTTTTTTTGAAAAAACGCAACATTTTTTTAAAATTTTGTACAACTAAAACACATAATTTAAAAACAACAGAATATTTTTGAGTTTTCAGACGTGCAAAATTTAAGGGTCTAAAAATATCAGTTTAAAACTGTAACTAAAATAGTTTATTTAAATTTATATGTGGGAGTCTTCAGGAAAAGAAAGAATAATTATTCCTAAATTGAATCCTTATTCATCCTTGAAATTTTTAATCAGATATGAAATTTCAATCATGATAAAAAGATAAGAAAATATTCTCTTCGTCCCTCTTTTTACATAACTTTCAAATAATTAATTATACATATAGCAGATTTTTCAGTTTGAATCTCTTAATATTTAAAATGTTTTCATTCTTATATTCTCGGAGAATAAATCATAAAATTCATTGAAAGACATAATGTGTTTAAAATATTTTTTACTTATTGCAAACTTCATTTGAATGTAGTTAAATTCTTATAAAAAATGATAAAGGAATTTATTTTAATATAGAAATAAAATATTTTGATTATTAAATGGATTTTCTACTAAGTAGTTAAAAAAAAAAATTTGGACGACTGTCCGCTATTAAAGTTTTCTTTTAATATTTGTTTTCATAAAATAATATGAATAATGACATCAATTGAATTATTTTTCTTTTGAACGACTTTCTGGATGGGAATAAAAATTTTCAACATTCCCAAATTGAGTTTTTAAGCATATTTTTTTTATTTAAAAAAAATTTAAAATTACACATTTTTTCTAAAATTATCAGTTGATAAGAAAAATTTATTTGAACGGAACAAGAACTTTCAAATTATAAAAAGGAGTATTCCCCCCTCGCAAAAAAAAATCACACACACAGAGCTTCACAAACTAAAATTAAAAAAAATGACTTGTCACTTTTCAGTCATTATTGGCGAAATTTGAAGTCGCCAAAATAGCGATAAAACAAAACTCTTGATAACAATTATATTTCCGCTACCAATCTCTCTATATCGTTCTGCATGAAGTTCCTGTTCAATATAGTTTCCCATATATGGTCACATTGAGTACTTTGCTCTCCGATTGGTCAGAAACTATTCGCTAATATGCATAAAGTTAGGATTCAGCCAATCAGAGCGATTCTGAGGCCAATGGTAGAAAGGTGGTCAACGGAGTCATACCATATATGGTAAAGAGTAGAAATCCAGCTTTGCTAAGGTACACGTGCCATAAAAGCCGGCTTCCCCTCTTTTAGGCCACTGTTTGTCGAAGTGAAGGTGTGCGTTCACAGTGTGGATTAGTTTCGTTTAGTGTAAGTTTCTGATTCTTGCTGAGTTTCAATCTATTGGATATATTTATTGTAAAAGAGTGGGTGAGCTATAATATAGAAATGTCTATTCTTATGTTTTGTGTATTACTAAACTCTTTTAGAGTATTTTATTTAGCAAAATGACAGTTGACACTTAGTCTTGTGATTTTAAAGGGCGTGTACCCGACACAATGTTCAGAGTTTAGCTGTTACCAGCTAGAACACTGAAATAATTTATTAATTCATCTGTCAAAATTAAGATTTAGTTAATGGCAATATCTAGTAAATAACATGATGTTTATACGTATTTGGTTAATATTTAAGCTTTTATCTGTAGGTGAATTTTTTTTAAATCTAGTAACATTGTAATTGAACGTTAAAAATCTTGAATAGCCATAATATTGTCTTGTACTCTAAAGCATTAAAACTTTTTCTTGAATATTCTATATCTCTTCTCTTATTTGTTGGTGTATGAATGTAATATGCATGTAAGCTTGTAGAGCAATATTTCTAAGTTATCTTGGGTCGAGAGAGAAAGGCCTTAAGTTTTTTGCATTGTAATCCTTGAAATGTTGGCTTCCTTGATTAGCGATAATTTCGAATGAATCTCTTGCTTTCCTATTGATTTCTTGTCTACACTAGAAATTCAGTTTGAACTAGTATTAAAAGTTAAAATGCAAGACTGAACGTATCTGTTTTGTGGAACTAAAAATCTTAACTGTCCAGAGAAAAAAGTTAACGTATCTATTATTTAAGCATGAGAATGTAGGCGTTTATGTTTATCTTTGGAAATGTACAAGTCATTCAAAGAGATTTCCCACCCCTCTTATTAAAGCGGCTGATGACGTCAGCATTCTTGGGGGGGGGGAGATAATCTTGGCAGATTCCCCTCTGTGCCTCCCTTCGCTTTTCAAACTACCTGTTTACGCGAAGTGGGGGGGGGGGGTAACTTGTCAATCATGTGACTAAATTGTATGATCAAAATCTTGAACGCAGAAAGCTTATCAAATTTTGTGTATTTTGGAGGCAAATATTTTTGGAATCATTTCTATAAGGTATTGATAGTTTCTTTTTAAAACGACAGGGACTATAAATGGGAAGGTGTTTGTCATTGATTTTCAATATTAGTTAAATGGCATCTATCTTGGCATTGTCGCGGGTTAAATCTTTAAATACCTGATGAGTGACTACTTAATGTGTAATCCTTAAAGTGTACTTTTGGAAGTTTGTTGATGTTAAAATATTCACTGTCTACTATTTTGTATTGAGTTGACCTTGTATGCATAACAATCTGACTTTTGAAATTCTATTTTCAGGTTCTCAACCTAATAATCAATAATCATGTGTGACGACGATGTTGCCGCTCTTGTTGTAGACAATGGATCCGGTATGTGCAAGGCCGGTTTCGCTGGGGATGATGCACCCAGGGCTGTCTTCCCATCTATTGTTGGTCGACCCCGTCACCAGGGTGTTATGGTAGGCATGGGACAGAAAGACAGTTATGTAGGAGATGAAGCTCAAAGTAAAAGAGGTATCCTTACCTTGAAGTACCCCATTGAGCACGGTATTGTTACAAACTGGGATGATATGGAAAAGATCTGGCATCATACCTTCTACAATGAGCTCAGGGTGGCCCCTGAAGAACACCCAGTTCTACTTACTGAAGCCCCCTTGAATCCCAAGGCCAACAGGGAAAAGATGACTCAAATCATGTTTGAAACCTTCAATACTCCAGCAATGTATGTAGCTATCCAAGCTGTCTTGTCTCTGTATGCATCTGGTAGAACCACTGGTATTGTTTTGGATTCTGGAGATGGTGTATCCCACACTGTACCAATCTATGAAGGTTATGCATTGCCTCATGCCATCCTTCGTCTTGATCTTGCTGGACGGGACTTGACAGATTACCTTATGAAAATCCTTACCGAGAGAGGCTACTCTTTCACTACCACAGGTAAATATTAAAACTGAAATTTATCCAAATCTTAGCCTTATCTTAAGTTTTAGCAATCTTGAACCTTTAATTTAGCCATACAATAAGATCTTGAATAGTGTTATCTCGACATATAATTTATATTTTACTTTTCATATAGATTAAGTGAAAGTAGAAAACGAAAGTTAAAATCTTGGTTATTTGATGCTTATCGATCATTTTTTTTGTCTCTTACAGCCGAAAGAGAAATTGTCCGTGACATCAAAGAAAAGCTGTGTTATGTAGCCTTGGACTTTGAACAAGAAATGGCTACTGCTGCCTCATCATCTTCCCTAGAAAAATCTTATGAGCTTCCTGATGGTCAAGTAATCACAATCGGTAACGAAAGATTCCGTTGTCCTGAAGCTCTTTTCCAGCCTTCTTTCTTGGGTATGGAATCTTGCGGAATCCACGAGACCACCTACAATTCCATCATGAAGTGTGATGTAGATATCCGTAAGGACCTCTATGCCAACACTGTGTTATCTGGAGGAACCACCATGTATCCAGGTATTGCCGATCGTATGCAGAAGGAGATCACTGCCTTGGCACCTAGTACCATGAAGATCAAAATCATCGCTCCACCAGAGAGGAAGTACTCTGTTTGGATCGGAGGTTCCATCCTTGCATCCCTGTCCACCTTCCAACAGATGTGGATCTCTAAACAAGAATATGACGAATCTGGCCCAAGTATTGTCCATCGTAAATGCTTCTAAATGACTTTTTAAAAAATTTAAAGTAACAGCTGCACAGAACTGCTCATGTTCTTCCCTTCCCCAAAGAAATTTTAGTTGACTTTTTCTCTGGTAAAGACTGCTGCAACATAAGGTATTAAAAAAATATTGTACAGTTGTGATACTGTTCCTGGAGCAAAATTGCAAAGACCGAATCGTCAGTGGCCACTCTTCCTTAGTGCTGCACGTTGGACTCGTACAAAATTACTTACTGCTGTACCAGTCTTTTGTCTAGATGTATTTATAAATTGTGTTGTATACTGAGTTTAAATACAGGCGTTTGTTTACTTTTATGTCTGTTTCTTTTATTGTTCAATACACTTAACTATTTTGATTATGTGAGATTAAATGTAATTTATTTGATGCTTTTGAATTTTCATGTAAATTTAATGAATTTTCATCCAGGTGTAAAGTTTTGTTACTAGTTTAAAGACTTGATTTATCAGAAGTCTAGAGTATAGTTATAATTTGATAAACATTTAAATTCAATTTTTTTATAAAGATTATTTAGGTCAGTTAATTTTTAAATAGAATGCAGAATTCATAAGCATGGATATCTGAATTTATTTAATTAGCATATATTTCTAGTGAGCTGACAAATTAGTTATAACAGGATTTTTTAATATTTAGAAAGTGTTGATGGGTGATTGGAAGCAATTGCTTGTAGATATTAATCGTTCTTGAGTATGTGATCTTGGTTAGTGGAACATGAATTGGAAGGGGTAGATCTATATGTTAAAGGTTAAACAAAAGTTGCAAATTAATGTGGTTAACATAGTAAAATTTTACAGCAATTAATATTAAAATATGTTCTTAAGGTAATCAAAATAAGCCAACATAATCGCTTGGATACAAGAAATGTTCACAAGTATTGCATGATTCTATAATATGTGTACGTAGAGAACAAATATTTCTTGTATTAAGTTCATCTTGCAATGAATATTTAAAGACTGTGTTAAAGGAAAATTGCTAATTAGTATACTTGATGGTAAAGAATTAAAATACTGCATCAGTGTAATCTCAACTTGGGATAAGAAGGCAAGGGATTAAAACAAAATTATTGCAGTATATTACAAATTTTGAAGTGTTGTGTGCAGTATTAAGCATTCCTTGAAGTTAGGAAATTTAAGACTTTGCATTATAAAATGAAAGTTTGAGATTTGTCTGCATTTAATTTGATACAATATAATTTATTTCGTATGCTTTTCTATCAACTTGCCACATTAGAGGGCTCCAAGTTTGAGAAATGCTGAGTTGTGATAACTAGATTTGCTATTGTATTCGCATCCCAAAACTTAAGACTAAGACTTATCTCTGAAAGGTAAAAACTAGTCTTCATTTAATATGCTAAGGCTTTTTCTACTGTGCCTAATACTAGGAAGTGTTTTTCACATTTTGCTAATAGTACATGGAATAAAAGTTGGTATGCATTTCTCAATCAAAGCAATACTTTTTTTTAAAAAATAGATTTCACTTTTTAAGGAATTTTCAATAGACAGTAATATAAAGTATTGTACAAATACTAATGTACTACAAAAACCATACCAACTTTTGTTTACATATTTGTGGATCAAATGTCATGTTAATTTTTGTAGGTGTAGAATCTCTAAAAAAGTTTTCCCTTAAAATTAAATGGTTAGCCTTTTATGAAATTTTGAGCACAGAATCTGCTTCATATCACACAAGAGGCAACCAAAAAATCATTAAAGTTGTGTAAATTGTACCATGTTGCCTAAAAAAAGCATACTCAATTTCTTTAATAGAACCCATTCAAAATATAATGCAAGGGTTGACAAACTTGGTTGCTGTGGAGTGCCAAACAATCTGTTAATGATTCAGCGGTAAAAAATGTTTCAAACAATTCTGCCCCTAATTACATAAATTGTCACAGGAAAACAAAAATAACTACTATATCTGTATTAAAGAATACATAACTTCCAAATATGTGCCTTATGGTAGTTATGCATTAAGCCAATTATGAAACTACATTGTCTTCATGTTTAGTTACAAATTATGGAAACTGAGGTTTAGTTAGAAAATGTATGTACACTTGACAAGCAGCACAATCATTAGTCCAAAAGTCTTTACACTGAACATCACAAGCTTTCTTATGAATCATTACAGTAAAAATACATCCTTAGTATTGTAAGGTTTGTGATGAAATTAAAAGTAGTCTATATCGTAAATTCTTACAACTGCAATAATACTCTACAAAATTGGCACATAATTCTCAGTACAAGTATAATTTTACCAAATCAACTATATGATTGCCATAATTTGCCAACACACGCCTGGGTTAACCTATTAGGAAAAAATCCATTATAGATCTTCAGTAGCATATTGATATCTTTGGCCATTATCTAGCTTAAGAATTGTTACCAAGTAATAGATCAGAATGTTTCACTTTTTATATGATCCACTACTTCTAGTAAGTGTTAGCTTCTGCAAGGATTTATTTTTAAGTATTTAAAAGCTGTGAATTTTGTTAAAAAAATCTTGCATTCGAAAGAGAAATTGTTTTTATGTTGGATTACCATTATATACCCAAGTACAAGTAATTCACACGCAAAATAAACATTTCACTTGATTTAGTCTAAACCAGTTATTGATTTTAATTGACAATTACTTTATTCCACACACGAGCAAAAAAAAATAAAAAATCATGTCAAATATAATTTACAACTTTATTTTAATGTTTCAAATAATGGAGTTTTATAAAAGTACGATGTATATCAAATTGGGAAAATGCCTAAATTAAGATGGTTCATGTGTCCAATGAAAAGAATATAGACTATTTACAAGAAAGATTCAATGTTATTTATGGGATGATTGTGTGCAAAAACATTCAATTTCTGGAATTAAAGTTCAAATATATAAAGGTACAAATTAAAAGTAAATTTTTTACATGCAAAACTTAAAGGTTATGATTAATATCACATGAAAATTCCTACATACACGCAAGAGAAAATTTTTTGATTAACATCGCACTTTCAAGCTACACTAACAATTGGCGAGACCTTGCAATATTGTTTCAATTTTCAGTCAAGTGACTGGGATGAGACCTAAGCTAGAACTCTACTCTCCAAATGTGCCAATCTGAGGTTTTGAACCTAGATAGATTGAAATGCATCAGCCCTCTATAAGGCAGGTCTATGGTGACACCAGAACAAGTTCGTAATCATGACCACCCAGCTACAATGGACATGATTTTATGTCCAAAATATCTCAACATTTCTTAAACAGGTCTCTGGATACGGCTTATTTATGACAATCCTCATTGAAATGTAAATACAACCTATTTTCTTGAAAGTAGTGATTATTTATTAACTGCCCATTCCAAAGCAACCAAAAGGACCAATTACAGACCTCATAGTTTTGAGTCATGATAAAGTAAAGAGGGTGACACCCCAACTGGACCGCCACATCAATGTGAAGAATGCTACGCACAAGCCTTCACTGGTATGAGGACCTGATTACAATGACAAGTCACAAGCCCACAGCTAATGCCTAAAGCTGTTGCTCAATTTCAACCCGAGAATTCAAAGCCTCGTTAACTGGCACCTTTAAAAAACTCATAGTTGACCTTCCAAGTAAATTTAACAAACGAGTCAGGCATTTCATTTGCATAAGTTACAGATAAGTTTAATCTATCAAACTAGGCAAAATGAAATACTAATTATTCATGGGCAGTGATTGGTATCAGTTGCAACAGAACATTACTTCAAGCGCTTCAGTGAAACTTGTATGCAATGTTGTCCCTAAATATCAGAAATGAGTAAAATATTTTAATACAAGTTTTAATAAAAGAGGAAACTTTTACAAGATAAAAATTTCGAACTAGAAAGTGTCAAGTTCCACTGCATTTTATCCAATTGCTTTGAAAAATATCACTACAAAGATGTTATCAATTTTTTTGCGATCCCTAAATACATTTTTTAAAGAATTTGAACTATCAAATAAAGGAATTTCACCAAATCTACCTTTATGCATCATTCTATAAATGACCAAATTAAAACTGTTTCATATGCAATAATTTTTTCAAAATACTTCTATACCCAAGGGTTTAATAAACACAAAACAAAGACAACCATTTTGTTTTGAGACAAATATTTTATAAATGATTTGAAAATTCTCTTATGTAATTTACTACTTTTAAACAAATGTTTTGATTGCATAGAGTATTTAGCTTATTTTAAACTAAAGAAAATATGAACAACTATTAGCCTAAATGGATAAATATTAGAGTAGAATTTCACAGTACTAATGGGGTTTAATTATATTCACTATATTCAAATGACCCAGGTTCCCCATCCTTGTTTGAAACTTGAAGAAAAGAAAAATGTGATGTTATGTATGATATTGAATATAAAGCATAATATCGCATTTCAGTTACTTTAAAGATGTGAAGAGGGTATAACACAATGATGTGCCAAGAGATGCAACATAGCAAAATTATTTTATGTTTTTAGATCCAACAAACACAGCACAGCACAAAAAATCAACATTGATTCCTCGCCTAAAACATATTTGTTTCGTTTTTTTAAAAAGGATTTGTGTCATTTAAATTTCATTTATAGTCACATGGTTGTAGTTTTAATTACAACCTTTTAAGTTGTTATTTAATGAAATTTAACATATTGCGAGATGGTTTCTTTAAGCAGTTTAAGGTAGTATTGAATAATAGTTTAGCATAAGCATACATAAATATAAAATAATTTGGAGTAGAGTGAATCATTAAAAAAAAAGGAAATAAAATTATTTATCGGTTAGTGAAATCATTTATTTACTAGATACATGTAAACAAAGTATTTGGTAAGTATACAACTGTCGACCAGTACAGATTTCAGTTACAGAATGTAATGAACAAATTTAACAATAAAAGACTAAACCCTAAGAAAGCAACAAGTTATAAGAAAAAAAAAAAAGAAACTAGAGATGTATGGAATGATTAAATATACACATGTTTGGTACACGAAAAACGTTTCAAAAGGCAAATGACAGAACTATAAGACATAAGATTTCTTTTCACTATCACAATGCATCAAAAATAAATCTGGTAAGGCATATTTATCCATTTATCAGGGAAGAGTGCCAAATAACTAAATTTTGGCAGTACTTGGTTAATCTGATTTGATAGCATATATCTATTAAGATACAAAGTTAACAATGCGATGAGAAAAGTGGTTACTTTTACAATATTAATTGAATAAAGGCAGAATTTTAAAAAAAATAAGCCAAAATTGGTTTTATACTACACAAGAAATATAAGTGAAAACTCAAAAGTTTCCCCCACACTTCTAAATAACAGACATTTTATTGAAAATAAAAACATCAAAACAATTCAACAGTTAATTGCTATTTTTATTTGAAGTAAAACAAGACAAATGTACAAATTACTGCAAATTAACAGATCTATGGTTATCTTAAAGCTTAAAAACAGGGAAAAAATTATCAAAAAGGTGAAATTATGAAGTTGTACAGAATTGAGTAGCAGAAAAATACTGTAAATAGAATTTCAGTAACTCAAGACAATGCGGTGTGACAAAAACATTATTGCTGAACTGTGCATAGCTTTTTTATACATGCTTGGCACGAGCAATGCAGGCAACAGCATGCAGTTTCAAATGGAATGAAACTCGCTGATTAGAATATGCAACAATTAAAAATTTTCCAAGTCACAATCGCTTTATACATTTTATCAAAAAACGTGACTTATGAAAGAAAAATTAAATGTGAATATTACAGTCTGTAAACTGAAGCTCTTCCATGTGATGTTACTCTAAATCAGGAAGTTCTGAAAGAGAGAGATGAGACATTTAATACAATATTAAAAAAAGGAATACAAATGCAACTATTTTTCAAATGGTTTTCGCATTTCCATAAAAGTTAAATTTACATTTCACGATTAATAACATAATACATATTTTAATAACAAACATCTTTAAAAATAATTATAGAATATAGTAAGCTCTAGTTGATAAGATATGGGAATTTCCAAAAATTATCACTTCAGGTTTTGTAAAGATTTGTGATAATCTTAAGTTTCACATGCATTTAACTTTTTTTAAAAAAACAAGGAAGATTTTCTAAGAAAACAGTACAAAAAAAAAATACATGCAGCAACTGGTAAATTTGGGGGTATGTTCCACAACTTTCAAAAATCATAGATGAAAAAACTCCGAAATATTTTCCCAAAAAACCATGTTTTATATTAATAAAACAAAAGCAATTTTTAATACAAAAGATTAAAATTAGTGTACTGTGAAAATTCAGTCTGTAAGTACATACAACATATAAAGATTCAAATTGAAATGAGAATAAAACTACTATTCATTGCAAATCAAACCGGATCAAAACGGCTATCATCTACAGATGTCGGCTTTAATTCAAATACAGATTTCATTTGTTATTAACAGCCTTTACTGTTTTTTTTTGTTACAAAGTCTGCTATTAGCAGCTGCTTTTTTTGGTTTCTTTAGTTGCTTACATGATTCTTGAGATATTCTGCTTTATAAAACTCAAGATTACGTTGAAATTTTAATGCATGCTTTATGTCAGGATAATGAGTAACCAAATGTAGTTCCATATCTGTAGCAAATTTCAAAACCTTGCGAATTTAATCAGCTATTAATAGCTTAACTTCACCTTTATCAATACTGATTTTATTATTATAATAAACTGTCATAAGTTCATTTAAATCACCGTCATCCAAAGCGTTTTAACACATAAATACGATTATATTGAACTAGAAATGCAGTGTTCAAGTTGAAGTACAATAAAACACAGAATTTTTTTAAAATAAAATTTGGATATTTAGAACACAAAGTAAACAGTCAAAGTAGACCAAGTCACACACATGTGTGGGCATAAGCCAACCATCTTCTGATTATACTGTCAAAATTAGAATTAAAAAAATGTAAAGTGTGGTGGTGGGAGATAAGTGCTTCAAAAAGTATATTTATGATTGAAATAAATGCATACAGTAGAACGTCGTTTATATGAATCAATTGGGACAGGTCACAGTTCGGATAACCGAATGCCGACCATGCAGTATATGAAACCGGACACTATACGAATATTGAAAATCATATGAGGGAAACGTGCTTGAAGAAAAAGCAAAATGTCACAATTTTACCTTTATTATGGAAAACTATCACTTATTTTTCACTGTACCATTGTATACCTTCGTTTTTTCGCAGCAAGGTCCCCGATTCTCTTAAATTGAGCAGGACAGTACTCTGTCGTTCATACCACTCCATAACTGATCTAATATTCCAAGCAGATGTTTAAAAGCCCTCATGTAGCTGAACAGTAAGTAATAAATATTCACTCACTCATTCATCCAGATGTTTACCAAACCACACAATTGAAATTCCCAAATATCACACACAAAAAAATTTCGTCATTTTACCTTTTGCCTCACACGAAACAACTGTTGAGCATTGCACTGTTCGAAAACGTATCCAAACTTTGGTCCGGATAATAAACATTCTGATAAACGACGTTCTACTGTATTTCAAAATCGTGTGTGTGTATATATATATAAAGCTGGGTGTATAATTCAATTTAAACACAAATTAAGATTGTCTGGGGGTGGGGGAAGAAAATTTTTATAAACAAAAATGCTGTAGTGTTTATTAACGTTTTAAAAAATAAAATTTTAAGAATTTTTTTTTTGTATTAAATTATGGAAAAAAATATTTAACAAAAATACAATCACATTTTTTAAAAATACGAATGTCTAATATGCTGAAGTTTACATTATAATCAACATATTTCATGCAAGGACATTTTACACTGATATTTCAAACATTCTCTACAAAGGATCAAATTTTAGGGATAAAGGATGATTGCATTTATAAGTATGTTGTTAACTTCACTTTAAAACATGAATAACTTTATTGCTTTACTCCCCGCAAAAGATGATACAGGGCTGAAATATATCTTATGCTAAAGACTTTCTACTGGGAGCAAATGGGGAGGGGGGTAGAAAGTTTTAAACTAATTGCACAACTCGTAGACATTCAATTAATCCTTAACATGTTTCCTTTTGAATATTATACTTCAAGGCAAGAACAGATTGCAAACAAACAGCCTTTCTTTAAGAGAGAAATGTGTCCATTTTTTGAATACATTTTACAAACTCAAAAAAGGTACGATAATGCAAGAAAATCATTACTGTAAGTAATTATACTTACTTCTAATGAGTACAATTTGCAAACATTTAGATAGTTTATATTTCTAAATTTGTTCACATAACTTAATAAAATCAAAACAGTAAATTTAAAAGAAAGTTTTTTACTCTTTTCTGGCATGCCCTTCAGGGAAAAAGACTTCAAATGGAAACTGAAATAAAATTTTACTGTGATGCGTATGCGTTTATAAAACACAAGAGACTTAAATACTTTGAACGTTCTGATGAACATTCTTAAATTATTCATCCCAAAATTGGGGAAAAAAATCGAACTATTTTTTTTTTTTAAATCTACATGCATTTTTTTCAATTATTAAAATAGTCAAATGGATTTATTGAAAATTTGCAAGATGAAATTGTTTTCTATTTCCAAGAGAGCTTCTTTGGATCAATACAAATTCTATAGGCAATTCTATTTTTTTTAGGAAATTTAAGTGCATTTTTATATTTTAATAACACACTAATTTTCTTTTAATTTATAGTAATTTCTCCCCAACATAAAACATCATCTACAAACAATAAATCCTAAATTGTAGAAATACCATAAGGAAAGAAAAATGAAATCTTATGAAAAGTCCAATGCATAATATACATTTGATAATGATAGGTATTAACTCTTTGAAGTCTATCAAATCATAAAGAAAGTGAAGCAGCACCATTCTTATAGAAATATTTCTCAATATATATGACCAGAGTTGGCAATAGGTTATTCAAACTGTTTCTTATAAACAAGTGCATAACAATACAATATGAAGAGAACTGTATACGTTATACCCCACATGTGTTTATTTTTTATTTACGCTACTCTAAACTTTAATATAACTACCAATTTTCTTCACTATTTCAATTTTTATATAAATACTGGAAAAAGAAACCCTCTATATATTTTTTCAGAACACTTCCAACAGTTTGAGGTAATATAATCAATTATGCTAAAGGAGTTAACCCCCCCCACCAGTAATGTCAAGTCTAAATTTGCGAAGCATTTAGTTATGTAGAGTACTTTTTTGAAGGTTGGACATGAAAGCAGTTTTATAGATCCAAGTTAAAAAATAAAACTCTTTAAGACTAATACTTAGTAGCTTTCTTTACATCAAATAATCCGAAGATAAAATCAGATGCTTTATACCAATATTATTTTCTAAAGTCAACTTTTCCCACTTTAGTCATTTAAGTTACTTTAATCAGCTTTGAATCATTCAAAGTTGTAATATTTTTAATATTACCCCCCTCCCCCAAGCTTAATAGCACGAATTCCCGGAAAACAAAGACACCTTAGTTTTGCTATTCAATAATGACAAAACAGCCTTTTAGGAATTGCTCATACAGTTTTTGATGATTATCTTTCACCAAAAATAACTAGGTTTTATGTACAATAAAATTCTACCAGGAAATTTATTCCAGCGGAAAATTCTCTGTGCCAGCAAATAATACCATAATTCAAGTGTGTTTTAGTCCACAAGTAAGCCAAAGTTCTACTAAAAGTTCTTTGGAACAAATACATGTAATAAATCTTAACCACTCAACTGCCACTCATGTATATATACGCATTGCCACCCGAAAGCAATGTCTTTCTGAAAAACGATCCCTTTCTTTGTTGCTCATAGTAAAACTATTCCTCAGGGCTTTGGAATGCAATTAAAAAATTGTGACATGTTTGCAAAGGATTTACACATTTCAGTAAACTTATGCCTTTCCCTCAACACAGTGCATAAGCAGCCCTATGTGAAAAAACGGTGGCATTGGGCAGCATATCGTCTAACTTTTAATGTGCAGTTATGGGATTAATGATTTAAATTTAAACATTTGGAACCAAGGTTCAGAGACAAGGACAATGCTTGGGACCATGCTATCTGAATTTTTCCAAACACCATGAAGGAAAACTGGATTCAAGTTGTAGCAGTTCATAATACTTAACACAACTGATTAATATAATTAACTGAAAATCTGGCTCACTTGAACATAACTAGTTACAAAGCTCACAACCATGATTATTTTGGCAACAAAATCACTGAACTAGAAATGTTCTCAAGTAAAATAAAACTTTCACAAACAAGATCAACTTGTCCACTAATAACTCTGCCATAGTGCATGGGATTACCTAACACCAGAATGAATACACCTTCAAATCTACAAAACATTTCCGTACCCTTTATAAAAAAAGTGTTTAGATAAAAATTTAGAAAATAGTAATTTATAGAAGATTATAATAAAGCAATAATTACTTTATATTCTAATTTAAAAATGTCATACCTTCGTCGTCACTGTCTGCATTATCATCATCCTATAAGAAAGAAAACAAGATTAGTATAACATATATATATCTATATTCCCACACATAAACAGTCTTACACACCAATAGTTTCAAATACATGCAAGGTGGAACATTAAACTTAATCATTGATACATTGTAACTAAAAACTAGTAAAAGAGTGTTAGTAAAAAAGATAAACGTTTATTTTTTGACTAAGTAAAGAGAGGAATATTTAATCTCTTAATACGCTAAGATTTTTTTCCCATAGCATGTATGTATTCAACACTTTAGTTAGAATTTTCAAAAATACTTTATCATTTAGTTTGGAAGTTAAGAAATACATCAGAGTTGGGAAATAACAATATAATATGGGCTGAATTATCACACTAAGACACCCATGACCACACTCTTAATTTTAAAGGACACTAAAATTGAAACAAAAGGATAATCTTCCTTCTTTTAGTTAGTTTCAACAGGAATAAAACTAATTCTTCACAAATTTTTCAATTAGCACTACCTTTATCAGGTTTCCATATCTTAAAATAAAAATATATACATTTTGATGAAATAAAAATACCCCGTTTCCAAAGCCTATTCATCCTGTTTTAGTTTCAAATATTATCCCTAATATATATATATATGAAATTATAATCCAAGAATATTCTTTTAAAAATAAATGAAGGCAGCATATTTCTATTTTATTCAAAAGTTAACATGTTTACTCAAATAAATTCTTAAATGAAACTTTAATCATATTTAAGAAGAAAGCAAGATGTATAAAAAATAAAACAAAATTAAATATATTTTTAAACCATAAAACAAAAATAAAGGCAGCTGACCTCCCCACCCCCTTCAAAGCACAGAATCATCCTTTTAAGATAAAAAGATACTTTTTCAGCTATAACAGATCCAAGAACTGTTACTTACATAATTAAGGTCACCACCTTCATTTGCACCACCCATTTTGCGCATCATCTACAAAAAACAGTAAAATCGATTACAAAATATAATACAAATAATATAATACACAAAATAAAATATAATTGCACTCAACCATTAACCCTCCAAATAATTTTAAAACAAAAATCAATATAAATTCATAATTAAGAATGTACTTGCTCAAAATATTACAGGAAAAACCACATTTAAATTTTTTAAAACAAAAATGTGATACTTTCCACTAAATTAAATTTTACATACTAGTTAAACTCATCTATCAAGTACATTTCAAAAAGTTTTTCCATTAAAATGAAGCCTGTAAAAACAACACAAAAAGCAGCATTGATTTTTCATCCCTCTTAGTTGCTTTTGCAATATTTGAAGATTTTTTTTTTAAAATAAAAGTTAGAACACAAGTCAGTATTTCATGAGACAGGATAAAAAATATTTCATAATTTGTTAAAGTTACTGGGTTAATCTTAAGTTTAATTTCTAACTATATATATGCAAGTTTACAACAATTTAATGGTTTTATAAAAACAGAATAATGAACTAATACAGTGATATACAATCAAAAGCTAATTGCATTAATATATCTTTATTCTAAGTACGAACAAGCATATTAATAACTAAGCACACAAAGGTAAAATAAGACGATATTCATATCCTTCTCTCTATGTAGAATATAAAGCTACTTGACTAAATATAATACAAATATTTAACACAATGCAAAATAAATTTACATGTCAACGTTTTTAACTTTGAAAATTTAACTCTAATGGAAATATTACTTTCAATCCATTTATACTTTAATGATACCTACGTATTATCATAAGCACATCAGTGAAAGCTGTCAAAATAATAGTACGCTAGATTCCAATAGTCTGATGATAGTGTTTCACTCCAATATAAGCATGACTTTAATGTGGCAAGTAACCAAGCAAGTTGCTATTTTCTGCATTTTCATACGGACAATTTGAATTAAAAAAAAATGACTGTGATATTTTTAAAACAGAGGAATACTATCCAATCTAACTTAATAAAAAGGAAGAACATAAAAAAAGGCTGCATTTAAAATTGGAACTGTCAAACACAAATAACTGTGTACAGATGGATATTGATTCTACACATCATGGTAGGTCGAGTAGACAGAGAGAAAGAAAAACAAAAGGCTAAATATCTTCATCTATTAAATCTAATGAAAAGAAACTTCCAACCCTCAGAAGGAAAATATAGAAACACACATTAAAGCTTTAAAACTACAAGCATGCATGCCTGTAATGAATGTTTTCTAATTTCCTTTTTGCCTGCATAAAAAAAGTCACTCAACCTCATAAACCTGGTTGTGATAATACATAAGCACCTAAATAGAAAAATTTTTTCTTCATAAATAAGTATAAATTAAAAAACAGTTTAATTCTCAATGAATGATCCATTATTTCTGGTACTACATTCAAAATTGAATTAATTGCATTTTTCCTATGAAAGGAAAGAAACCTTCCACAGGTCTTCTGGAGTTACCCACACCATAGATTGCTGAAACACAGAGGAAAAGGGCCATTGCATTTAATTAAAATATTTGCAGCATGATAAGTAAATTTTATTTGTAGATAATATATTAGCATAACATATAAGAGACAGTTACAACCAACTACTAATAGCTATGAAATAAAATTAAGCAAAAAAGCATGACAGAATTGAGGATCATAAAATCCTATAATGTTAAATATTACATAATTTCATCTTATTTTGTCATATAAATATATTTCAATTATTGGTCTTTGTATAATTAGATCTTAATACTTTAAATGTGTATATTTTTGCCATTTTTTTTAAAAAAAATTCATTGCTTAAGCAGGACATGCATTAAAACTTTCCCTAAAAATAATGAATGTGAATAAATCAATTTCTATGTATGTGGAAGACCATAGGATCTAATCACCTCTTGAATAATATTTATGGTTACTTATACTGTAACATATTAATAAGTTGAGAAAATGTGTTAACTAATAAAATTTAAGAAACTCTTGGGTCTCAAAGAATAATTAAAGCTGCACTGGTGGTATAATCATTCTTTAAACTACTGAAATATCAATTAAATGATTTTTCTTTTGTCAGATCTTCAAAAATTCCCCCCTCTCGAAGATTTCATTTACTTTTGATCAACTAAGTATTGAGCCTTAATTATATACTAAATAAAAAGATAAATATCATGCTGAAAATAAAAACAAATTTCATGTGAAAGGTGCATGGAAAGGAAACATACAATAAATTTCTTTCCAATGAATTCAGAAATGAATGTTGGATTTAACCATTAAAAAAAATTCAAAAAGGGTCTAACATAAAAAACTTATCGATAACAAATTATGAAAAAGCTGAATTCTGAACTAATTTCAATACTAAGAGAATAAATATGCATTTTCACTATTAATTAAAGGAACAATCAGCATTATAAATACATTCAATAATAATTAATTCTTATTGCTTTCTGGCTAAACATTACACAATTCTTTTTCAAGCCTTTCACAACATTTGTTAGTGATTTTCATGTAAAAGAAGAATTCGGACTTTCAAAGCCACAAAAGTATTACCTCTTCAAAATCTGTTCCTTCAACTTCATCTTCTGAGTCATCTTCATCTTTCCATTTATTAAAGTCAACTTTTAACCAATGGAACTAAAAGAAAAATACTCTAAAAATCAGAAATTACAAATAAAAAAAAAGTTTAATTTGAAAGAACTTTCTGTATGTTATAATAAAACAGGTAACAGAACTTCAAATTACCAAAATAAAGACAGCAGTTAAAAATTTGGCTTCAACTCATGCTAAAGAATAAAGGCCTAGTTTTGAAACACCATATTTCTATATCTAGTACATTCACAAACAGCAACCAAGTCAGAATCACATGATCAATAAATGACACCCTCTAAAGCAATGCAGGGGCCATTAGCCACAACATTAATTTAGAACCTCCTCCAAACTATTACACTATGCTTATGCAAGAACCATGAGATTTAATGAACATAAATCCCTCTGTAAGGTAACACACCAGAGCTCAAATGAGTTTGTGACTATGTGTTAAGAACTCCTAAACCAATTCTCTTTGTAACCGCCAGAGGGCATCTCAACACTCGTGTATGTAGAAACTGTTTTTTGTCAAAACACTCTAAACTTCTGTATGTAGCTCTTGCAGCTTGAAGGTGCCAGGTCAAATACTGGATAAAATAAATGTTAAGATTATTGTTAACCATGATCATGCACAGTCATATAAGAATCACATGAAGAGGCTACAGACAATAACATATGCAGTATGTAAAATTCCTACGATTTTGACATCTTGTGCTTTAAATTTTATCACATAATATAAATTAATAGCAATTTTTTTTGCACTATTTTAGTGTGTACCTATGATTTCTTTTAATATATTTTTTAAAACTTTTTATTCTAGTTAATTTGTATTAAGAGTTAAGCCTTTTATAATAATTTACACTATGTTAGTACACTTATAATACAACTTTTGGCTATTTTTGTAAATTAATTTATTGCATATTTGTATAAGGCTGGCTCAGAGTATAAAATTAAACCACTGAATTTAGAATTTTTTAGATTTTTACCTTCCATAAATTACTGCTTTAAAATTATTAAAAATAAATTTTATATGATGGAATAAATTATTTTTAAATATATCAGAGAATGACTAATCAATCCTATTTACCTTTATGTTAAAACAAACAAACATTAAATTTGTAGTAAGAACAATTAAATAGATTAATTGAGGAAAATAGATACTGAATAAAATAACTAGTTAATAAGCAAGTTTGATAAATGATGGCAGTTAATCTTTAGTGAAAATGTTTTTTAAAATACACAATCGATATAAAATTTAGAATATATACATATATAAATCATGTAATATTCTAAACATAATAGCATCAGCGGTGTAACAGAGAATATTAGGGCCCTTCTGCAAAGTCAAGTTTTTTTTGGCACCAAGCCCAACTATGTACTTGGCGTCAGTTAGGCTTTGGGCCCCCTAGAACCCCTGGGCCTCCCTGCAATGCTGGGGTGTACGTTACACCACTGAATAGCATGAATTACATATATATATATATAAGGTATTAAGTACTTGAGATGACTTTTTCTCTAATAAAATACTTAGATTTAATAACTTCTGTTATTCAGCATCTTTTACTTCTACCACTACAAATATTTGAAAAAATAAATTATAATTGCCAGCCTAAAATTCACAAACTATGAATAATTTTATAACAATAAAATCAATTATGTAATGAGCTCTATCAAAATTTCTTTTAACTGACCCCCTAATTTCCCGGAACTCGATTCTTAATATTAAAAACAAGATGCTTATCTATACTCTGATACTCAGACCAGTGATTACTTACGCTTGTCCAGTCTGGGGCCACGCTGCATTCTCTAACATAAACATCCTCGAAAGAGCACAGAACCACATTATCAGGCAAATAACTAACACCCGATGGTTCGTGAGAAACGAAGACCTCAGGTTCTCGTTAAACATCACAACCATTCAGGAATTCATGAAACGAATTTCAACTAACTTTTTTAATAACATCCCCCATATTGATAACAGAACTCTCCGCAAGATTGAAATCTATGACCCTGATCCCTCTTTTAATAGACCTCGTAATATCCTAATTTAATTATTTCCATTCATACTTTTCACCCAATTTCTTCTTACTTTTTCATTCTTCATCATCTTTCTCCCCCACTGACTTCGGGTACGCCCACTATCGACTTGCAGTCCCCTGATTGGACGAGTGCACTGTTCCCTTAAACAGCTTAAATACTCACCATTTTTCAACATCCAGCATTCTGAGAAACTCAAGTTAAAGTTCTCCGTACGCTAATCTTCGTTCTTGAAGGTAGCTGCGGTCAACACAGTATACACCCCATATTTTTCATAACACACCCAATTGATTTCAATTAGAGCTCCAGCATTTTTCTAAATGTTTCATTTTATTTTGGTCGCAAATTCGTTTTGCTTCTTTTATTTGTTTTATTAAATTTAATTCCCTCTTATTTTTTCCCACCACCCACTAAACATGGCAAGTGAATGTAAATTAATGCTCAATAAAATACAAGACAGGGGATTAAGATCTCATCCGAGATCATGTGCCCTATCAACCATTTCTTTTAACTGAATGAGTAATAAGATTAATAGTTTACTCAATCTTAAGAGATTACAAAGCACTTATAAAAAGCATTGCAACTGAAATAATTTTTTTTAAAAGAAAATTCCATTCTGAAACATCTTATTTCTGCTTTTAAAGCATTTGAAACATGCTTAAACCATTTATTCTCATCAGTTATATATATTACTTAAATGTTTTTTAGAAATAATTTTAATGTGTGAACATTGTTTATAATACCTGTAGAATATTGAAAAAATTCACTTTAAAACTAAAAAATATGTAGCATACAATTTTCTAAACAAAGTAGAATTTTAATATTTTAAAGGACAAATTGTATCAATTTCTCAATAAATAATTCACATATATTATTTAATAAACAATTTGTTTCAAACAAGTTCCAGGAGGTGATATCTTACCTTTAATAATAATAAAATCAATGTCCTACATTTATATATATTCTGTAATATATATATAAACATAAAATTACAATACTCTATAGCAGCAAATAGGAAAAAACTAAAGAACATTCAATTTCACACAGTTCATTTTTAAATTATTCTCTGTAAATATTACACAATTATCAACAAATTTTATCCCCTCCCCAATGAATTATATTAATTTCAAACTTTACAAGTAAATGGAATCTCTAGAATAGCTGTTTATATTAAATATACAAATTTGCAACAATTTAAGAACTATTTATTTGAGTGACTAATATATTTTTTGATTATCTATATTCCAATTAAAAGTTAATATAAGTGATTTTATAAACTGGTAAAAACCCATTAGATTGGTTACCCATTGAATTATTCTTAGATTTGCCAAAAAATATAATAAGCAACATTTCTTTAAATAGTTTGGGTATTTCTAGTATAAAATACCAAATTTCTCATCTCATTTTTTAAAATCCTAATATGATTTTAAAAGTTAATGAAATGAAAGTTTTAAAAAACAATCAAATCTATTACGAGTATACATATGCAATGGTTCAATATATTTCTATGTTTATCCTGTCATTGTTAATGAATGCTAAAACCATGCGACTAACAAAATATTTTTTAAAATTAAAAAATTTACTGCTAACATTATGTTAAGTTTTAAAAGACCAATAATTTACTTTTTTATCTTCTTTAAGAAGTCGTTTCCAGAACTCATCTTCTCCTTTGATTAAAACAAATTCAGTAGCTCTATCTCTCACTGCATACTTGGATTCCTAAAATAATAAAATACAAATTTTTATCACACAGATATATTTTTTAGATCTATAATCTGTTAATATATATATATATATATACACCTTCACATTTTGCAACTAAATAAAACTTTTAAACAAACATTTACATTTCTTACAAAATATTTTATATGAATGTTTTTTTACTTGATACTTTTTGGATGAATTTATCATTGTATAACTATGAACCAGTCACTACTACTCAATATTCATATGCCAATAGGAAATGAATAATGAATTGAGAAATCAATTTAGCAACTTATACAAACAAAATTTACAACACACTACTTGTAATTTTAACAATTTTATGAACCCCAACATATTAAATAGAAAGAATGCAAAAAATACCTTAAATAAAGAGACAGCACAAATTATAAGCACTTAAAATTTGAAAAAATTTAAAATTTGCCACCTTACAATAATATTTTGTGATGTTTCTCAGAGATTGATGTTCTTGTGGTATTGGTAGGGAATGCTAAAGTCAATACTGGTCCAAGGATCAGAATTTTCATTACATAATCAGTGAACAAGTTCTAGAATTTTCTATTTTTCAATTCCTACTATTAGCTCACTCTCTCCCTATATATACATATATTTATCTTAATTTTTCATTCATTAATAAAATACTTTCTATTCATCCAATCAAGTTCAAATAAATTTTTAAAAACTTGTAGTAGACGACACTCAATGTTAATACAGTTTTTTCAAATATTTCATCAATTACTAGTTTTCGCCAACCTAGATTCATCTTCATTGCTGTAACTGTTAAAACAATGACAAAAGTTGTCTCCGAAAACCAGTTTTTCAACCAAACTGGCCGTGCATTATTACAACAATGCAGACAAATCAGGCTTTTTTTTCCAATTCCTACTTATTAGCTCACTCTCTCATATATATATCTCACTCATATACATATCTTGTTCAAATTTTCAAACATTAATAAAATACTTTCTATTCATCCATTCAAAGTAGGAATTGACTTTTTAATATTACATTCTTCTCTACTCACACACTGTAGAAATGTAATTGCTGTACTAACACATAGCTCTCATGTACACAAATATATCTAAGCTTCCAACGAATTTTTCCAAAAATAAGAACTTTCTAGCAGAATTATGATTGTTTCCCCATATGAATTACACAAAAAGGTTAACTATGTTCTTTGTTAAATCATTTGCGATATAGATCAAGGATGGTCAACATGTCGACCAGAAAGTTAAATTTAAGATTAGATACTGAACAGACTACATTATAAAAAATCACTTTTTTGTAACACCTATGATAAGTCAGTTGTAACACATTTAAATAAGAAAAGGAGAAATAAAAACAAAGTTGGACCAAAGGGAAACAAAAAGTTGCACACTCCTGACATAGAAGTTAATTTACTGTTTAATGAAAACCTAAATTTAAAAAAAATGAGACTTCATTTGGAAATTTTTGAATATGTTGTCTTATGCCAGGTTGAATGGGTGTTTCCCTTAATTTTTTCCAACTTCCTAATTATAATTAAATTGTTCGAGTTTTATTTTAAAGTTCCCCCATCTGGGGGAAAAAAACCCACCATATTGGATGTTAAAGATACTCCAGCCATTCAATGCAGGTTTATACCCCCAATTTATAAAATACTACATTAAGCAACAACAAAGAAAGGCATCCAACATAGATACATATGAAATATATTGCTGCAAAAGATTTACATTTTGTTTAACAATGCTGTAGTAGTCATTGCTGAAAAAAAATGAAGCTTGATCTCGATCGCATCATTTATTTTTGTTGAATATCAGGCGAGTTATTTGAGCATGCTCCTTATACAAATGCCAAAATACAAGAGAGGGTATTATTAAAAATACAGTCCCCTGTTTAGGCGAAGAAACGTGGAAGCAATTAAGGCCAATAAATTTATCAAAAATTTAAGGTCAAAAGAATTGGTAATAAATATACCAGCATAATGTTTTTTATTCTTTAGAAAAAGACAAAATGAGACTCATTTTGAAATAGGGTATTTAGTTTTATAAACAAGATACAACAAATAAAGATTTGAATTTTGAGTTATTATACATACATAGTTGTAAGTAATAATTCATAAAAGAAAAATATTACTTAACTCCTGCTAATCACTTACGATGAAACCAGAAATGCATGTTTGCACAATGCTCTTATATTTTGAAGTAATTTATTCAAAGGTATTATTGCAAGCTTAATTAAAAAATAGTATATTTCTAGAACTACAACACTAAGTTCATAAGGAATGTTATTTCTTTCAAAGAAACAGCACTTCGATCTATGTAGAGGTCTCAATTTTTTTCTTTGCTCATCTTTTTATTTTTCAAGCTTTCATTTTTATACCGAGTGTATAACACACACCTGTAAATTTACATCTTATTTTTTGAGTTAAAAGTGCATGTTATATGCCAGATTTTTTGGTAATAAACAAAGGCTGAACAAAATATATATTTTACCAACTTAACATTCTTAAAAGATAAAACAAAAACAGAAAATTTTCAAAATGAAATGGATATTGAATACACATTTTAACAAATCACTGAAATTTTTTCTTGGGATAAAATTTTTTCATCAGTTACTTTTTGACACACATTTGATTTGTAACCTCTTTTGAATGCAAAATGCATTATAAAGCTTATATCCAATTACTTATCAACTATGCACTTCTTAACTTAAAAAGAAAGTTTTTTTATAATGTTAAAGCTATAGAACAACAGATTAAATTCACAATTCTAATTTGCATACAAAAAATTCAATTATTCCTAATATAACTGAAAATATTACTACAATCAAAAAAATTTACCAAGACAAATGATTGAGGATAGCTAGTTAGTACCAACTTAAACATCAACCCTGAATTAAAATTTACCTACATTCTCCAACAAAAAGTATAAATTCTGAAGGGAAAATATTTGTATACAGTTTTAGAAATATTATACATATGAAAAATAAAAGTATGTTATGCTGATTTACAGAGGAAATGTCCATCATTTAAATCTTAAGTTATTTTAAAAAATAAACAGAGCAAGCGTATAAGCATTAAAAACAAGTTTTGATTTGTGTATGTTCAGAGCCAATAATGATACTGATTTTGAACAGATTGGTTAAATAAAAATGTTCTACTTAAATATAATAAAGAATGGAGAGAAAAAACTATTATTAATTTTATATGCAAAAACAAGGCAAGAAAAAATCAATTATCAATACTCACATCAGGCTTGATCTCTTTAAATAACTCAAGGGTGACTTCATGATCCTTATTCTCTGTTCCACCTTTGCCCCTAAAAAAAAATTCCCAATTTTTGAAACTGCAATACATTAAATTTATCAAGGCATATTATTTAAAGTAAAGCATGAAAAATGTGCAACTTTTTTGAAAACAGAAGACTATATAAGCATGCAAAAATTGATGTGTTTTTATAAAAATGATCTCTGAATTGTTGCATATGAATTTATTTTCGTGTTATTAAAACAATATTCTACAGTAAATAAGTTCAGGCTTTTATCTTTTAGAATCAGTCATTTAAAAAATAAAGTACAAAAAACTTTTTAAAAAAAAACTCAAAATTTTAATTAAACATTTATAATTTTGTCATTAAAAAAAGGTCTCGAAACTTTTCCCCCCATATGTAGAACAATATTGTCCAAAATCTATACAAAGATTGAAAAAATTGCTTAAAAATTACTGATTTAAAAAAAAATTAATCTAAAATTTATTTATGTAGTATTTTATACATTTTTTGTCAAAAAATTAAGCCCTTAAAAATTAAAAACTTTAATAATAAATGTGATTTTTCGGTAAGCAAAGGCTTGGTGTCGAAAATCAGTTATGCGCCAGAAGCGACTTTTCTCTGTTCCACTGTACATGTCTTTAATTTATAAAAATTCATACATTACATCCATTTATAAAACAAATATCTAAAATATTTGCAAAAAACTTAATTGCTTTTACTCTTATTATTTCAGATAAGTTCATTTGTGCAATACAATTAAACGTATTGCTTTCAATTAAATTTTTTAATCGTTATGTATGGATTTCGTAAAATTATGACAAGTAAACCATCTGAACTAAAGTTTATACTTTGCTCTTTTAAAATCAGTGATTTAATAAACATGTAAAATTTTGTAAATTTAAGAATTTCTACTTGAAATCAGATTTCATTTTTGATTTTAGCAACACACACAAAAAAAATCCTCTTTGATTTTAAAAATGCTCAATGGTTCATTTAGAAGTAAAGACCTCCATTTTGCGAGCAAAATTATTTCTTTTAGGCAATTTATTAAAAAAAATAACCGTTAACTATTTTAATAAATGAAAAATATGTCCCAGATTTAAATTTTAATAGACAAAGGTATAATCTAATTGATCCATCATTCAACAAATTTTCATTTAAAAAATGCATTTTAGATTGGATGTGATTATCTCCACCTTTTATTTTAAAGGTCTTTTCACTGAACTTACCATGAATGCAGGGATCGGCATATCCCTAGATTTCCACCATGCTTTTCTGGGTTCTAGTCAACACCATCTCTTTTAAATTTTATGATTTTTTTAAAAAATACTCAAAATTTTAATTCGGCAATAATATTTCCCAAAGCAATTTTTTAATTGGCAAGATCATTTATTTTTCCACCATACGGTTTTTTTACAAAACAATGATATTTTGCCTATTTTATTTCTTCTAAAATGAATGAATATTGATGAGTTTAAATGAAAATGATTTTTGCAAAGTTCATACTTTGATCTTTTAGAATCAGTGATTTAAAAAATAAGATGCCAAAAACTTTGCTTTTTTATGCCAAAAACACCAAAATATTTAAATGAAACACTTAATAATTCTTTCTATTATAAAGAAAATTGCATGAAACTTTTTCTGTGCGTCAAACATTAAAAAAATATGCTTACAATTTTAATTCCATATTTAATAAAGTTGTAATATTTCGTAATTTTTATTTCAGGGAGCTAAAAAATTGCAAAGTGAGTGAGTGAATAATTAAGTCACACTGTTCATGTACTCGAAAGTTTTTGGTGATGGACATCGAAATATTGAACCATGGTCGAGTGACAAGGATGACACCCACACACCTCGCCTAACTACTACACCAACACTAGAATGTTTGAGCTCTCAACATATTTAACTTGCATTGCTCCACTTAACAGCGGGTCTTCAACGGTAGCCAAATTGCAAAAGGGCAGTAATAATTAATTGTGAGAAATCACATCCAGAATTCTGCATTTTGAGTGCTTTCAGAGCATGGACGAAAAATTCTGCAACCTTATTCCTCCCCCTTTCTTTTTTGTCACTGAGATAAATATTAATAAATGAGTTTTTTTTACTGCCATTTTTTAAGCAAACATGGCACAATTAATTGCTAAATGAACATTTTTAATCAATTTTATTATTTCAAAACCCAAGAAGGAAATTACTGTCAAAATAATGAATACGTTAGTTTTGTATAATATACTTTCCCTCCATCAGATAAGTGTTTCAATAATTTACTAAACAAGGGGGAAATGAAAAACCATAAAATTAAAATAAATTACTAAAATGTTTTTTCAACACTTGCATATGTTTATTCTAACATTCAGAAGAAAAAAAAATAGTTTTTAAATATATTTTTTAAAACCAAAGGATATTTCTATTATTTTGGATAATGCGTTTTAGAGACATTTTGAAACTAGCTATAGGTAAAGATTAATTGATTAAAGAAAATCTGAAATCAATTTTATTATATCAGATTCTTAGAAACTGTTACTGAAAAATGATGAAAGTGTGTCTTTTCTTTTACTCTCGGCATCAGAATAGTTTTCTTTTTATTGCTTAACATGTATTATTTTTTTAAAATCTAAAGCAATATGTTATGCATTTTAATGCGTCAGTGCAACGCCGGGTTAAATGGAGGGGAAAGAAACCTGTCTCACAATGAGAAGTGAACAAATTTCGAAAAAGGGAATTTCAATGACATAGTTATAGAAATCACTCGCATCCCGCGCATACACACCCACACAGAAGTGCTATCATCATGAAGGAAGGAGGAAATTAACATGGGGATTAAGTTACACACTCGGTAAAAACCCTACAATGCCGGGCTAAGAGAAGGGGAAAGAAACAAAGAAGTCAAAGTAATTTCGAAAAAGAATAATAGAAGTATTGATTTTGTGAAGGGGAAGGGAAAACTTGTAAAAGTAGAGAAAGCCTGTGCAATGTCGAGCCATGCAGCTAGTTAATCTATAAATGTCAAAAAGATTCAGAGAGACTATTTATTCTTAAACAAGTTGTCTTTACTTTAGCACAACTTCATTGTCAATCAAGAATTTTTCCTTAACTACAAACAAAAGACCTAAAAAAATAATCAAAATTCATAATTATTCAATTTTCCTGAAAATTACACATATTGTGCCCTACAAGATAAAGCACAGAGCTGCCCTGGATATAATCGATCATCACCTCTTTATTAAGGTGACCAATTTTTTTACAATAAAATTTAAGGAAAAGTAAATACAAGAAACATTTTATTAATTCAAATAGAACTACGCTAATTACGCTTGCATTCCTTTAAATAATGTACTTAAATGACTAGTTTCCCACTGAATAATTTTTTTTGTCAATATCATTTTCTAATACATTGAAAATTTTGGAGCACATATATATCTTTCATACTGAAATGTACGGTAAGTGCTACAGCTAAAGTATCAACGTTCAATCTTGATTTCTCACTTGTCCAAAAATCATTACCAATTGAACAAGAATAACTAAATTATATGGAAAGTGTTCATTTTTGAAACAATTGTTTCACCCCATCTTATCAATTTCAACATGCTGATTTTCCCATTTGTTCCAATTTATTAGAATTTAACTATGCATTCTGACTTCATATTTTTTCAAACAAACAATTGTCATTGATTTGAATATCAGGCATTTCTTTCGATAAAAACTCAATTTTCTATATTTGCCCAATTTGCTTGCGGTGAAGTCAAAAAACACCACTGAAAACTTATTTCCTGTGCTATTTGTTTTAGACCATTCTTCGATACATTGGAAACATGTTTAACCAACTCTGAATAGAGATTAACAGATCAGTTTTAAAATATTAAAAGTAGGACACTTTTCGAGGAAGGAGAGAACTTATAAAAGGAGGACTGTCCACACTAAGGGAGGGCAGTTGGTCACTTTATCTTTATTATACATTTTTTTTTTAAAAAAAAGATGACCATGTTACCCATGTAACAGCTTCCAATTCTCAAGAATGCAACAGTTACTGTGTATACTTTTCAAAAGAAACTCAACCTTTCCAATACAGCCAAATTAAAAAAATTCCGCCCAAAAGTATCTTTTAGATGGATATGCTGCTCAAAGCAAAATGTTTGCTTTTATGAGGAAATTTTTCAGTTGAACGGGAGAGTAGCACTTTTTTTTTGCCACAGCAGTTCATGCCAAATAACAGATTCAAATTCAGAACTTTTTGATTGAAAACATTACTAGTATAGGCTTTGTCAATTGTCTACAAACATTTCTCGAAAAATTGCTTTGGTCAAGAATCGTCCATCAAAGGAAAGCATCAATACCACATGTTCATTATCATAAAGCAACAAAAATTATCAGAAGAAAATTTAAACATAATCAATAATAATATTGTAACCCTTTACCTTGCAAACAGGTAAAAGGTTACAATACTGTTGCCTACGAAGCAAACTAGTAGCTTGGAGGAGGAAGAGTTTTATTTAAAATAAAAATTAAAAATAATTTTTATCTGGCTGAGTTTCATATAGCCTTTTCATATCTAAGAAATACTTTCTATGGGTCATAGTAATGGATGCTATGATGAAAGTGAATCTGATTTCTATTGTGGGAGAACTTATTTTCTATTAGAAAGTGACATGTGTCACATAAATGAAGCAATAGAAAAAGTTTAACATTGAACTTTTGCACACAATTTTTATCCACATCAAGGTTCATGTTTATTTTCATAGAAGTGTCTCAGTATAAGTATTGCTGTATTTAATTAACATGAATTTAAATTATGGGAAATTGAGATTTATTCTTTGATTTGAGATGATGAGGTTTAAATGCAGCATTGAGTTAATATGGAAGTAATGGTGTTTTACCAGTCCTATAAATATAATAGACCTTAAATAGCTAGCATAAATATTAACCGTAATCATCAATTTTTACTAATAATAAGCAGCAATAAAAAATTCTATTTAGGATAAATAAAAGCTTCACAAATGCAATTTGTGCACTACTTTAACGTAAGATTTAATGCAAATCTATAACTCATAATTACATATGCATGTATAAAAAAGAAACCCATACTTTTAAAAGTATCTACCCTATTTATGCAATTTGCTTTGAAGTTCAAGCATGTTTTAATTTTCCCTACAAGTCCCCCCCCCCTCCCAAAAAAACATTCCATCATTATTTATAAGACAAGGTTAGATCTTATCTTAGCCTTGATTAAGCACCAAATTTTAGAGGGGATTTAGTGTCAAGCTGGCAATCCTGCTACTAGGAAATGGCAACCCTACACAGGCAGCTTTTCCTATTGTTTTTCTGTGGTCAATTTTAACCCAAGTCTACTTGGAAGGTTCTATGATAAAGGCCTTGATTTTTCCTAGAATGTCCAAGGGGAAAAAAAGCTGAAAGTGAAGTGACAAGTGGATTTTTTGTCTACTTTGGAATGAAAGCAGCAAAAAGGTGATTAGATAGTATATGCATGAAGGACTGATAGCATCGAAGTATGAATTTCTGAAATGTAGAGATAATGCGTTTAGAAGATACACTATTTAAATCTATGTAAGCCATGCATTTACTGTTTTTTTTTTTTGCTTTTGCATTTTTAAAAGCCACAATTTGATATTGCCGTAATACTATTGAATTATTTTAACAAAACATAAGATATTGCTAGAAGCAGTGATTATGTAGCCAATAATGGAAAAAGTTTCCATATATATTCAAAAATACGATAGCAAGAAGAATAATGCAGATAGCCCCCTTTGATGAAATTAACATAATATACCCAAATTTTTCTTTTTCCTTCTAAAGCTATTTTGGAAACTTAGTAATTCAAGGTAAAAATTTTAAAAAAAAAATGAGTATTTCCTTTAATGTTAAAAAATCAAGCAGTTCAAGAGTTTTACCAAAGACATTCAGTTTTTTTTTTTAGTTCTTCCTTAATGCAACAAAATCTTTCTATTTTAACATAATATAAAGAGGTATTTGAGAATACACAGGAAACTTACTTAATCTGATTTTAAAATAATATAACACTATAATGGTTAGTGGTAATTGATCCTAAAATTCTCATTCATAATAAAATTAAAAGATTGATATTTCATTTTCTAATTTCCACAAAGAAACTCATATGTTCATGTGTCAGTTTCAAGGCTGGAGTCTGGAACAGGTAGTCAGATTTGGTGATTATCTAGATTTCATGGCAAAATAAATAAATTATGGCAGACTGCTTAATATCGCAACCTTTGCATGAAATGCAGTCTATTCACATGTTCTTTGCACTTTAACTTTATTCATTATTTAAAATGTGCAGATGTTTTTAAAAAGATAGACAATTTTCAGATTAGCATTTTATTATTTCTTTATAATTAACACTTTATGTTGCAGAATTATAAACTTTTCACATGGAATTTTTTTCAATTCAGTTTAATTTTGCTTTTGTTCCTTCGAATCATTAAATGTATAAATCCAGCGATCTGATTTGTTTTTACTTTTTATTAGAGCTATCAAAAAGATTTATTTCCTTCCAAGGAACTTCTCTTCTAAGCAAAAATAAGCATTTTTCTTTTATTAAGAAAATAACATTAAAACTTTATACAGTACTTATGTATTATCGCAACAATCGCCAACTCAAAAATTGACCCACCAAGTTGGCAACCCCAATAGCCTATGTGTCACACTCGCTGAATTGACAAACAGGTGCTTTGTTTCATACATTGTCGCCAAAAGTTACAATAGTTATTTGTAATTCTCCTTGGAAGATACTATTTCATAATATCTCTGAACTATTAATACATATCAACAGTTTGGCATCCCACTTGTAAAAAAATTACCTTTGCCAACTAATCACCTATTCCACATTTAAACCCAACTAGCTGCATGGCCCGGCGTTGCATGGGCTTCTTTAAGTGTATAGATTTTTGCCTTAAAAATTTCCCCTTCCTGTCTCAGTGTAAGCACTTTTACTAGTGTGTTTGTGGCTTCCATATTAATATATCATTAAAATACCCTTTTTCGAAATTTCTTCCACCTCTTTGCTTTATTGGGCAGGTCTGTTTCCTGTCAGATTAGCCCGGAGTTTCACGGGCTCTTACCGAGTACATCACTTTATCCCCATGGAAATTTCCCCTTGCTCTCTCGATGCCAGCACTTTTAGGAGTGATTTCTATATTTATGCCATTAAAATTCCCTTTTCCCCCAAAATTTCTTCATTTCTTTTTCTTGTTAGGAATATCTCTCCTTCCTCATTTAACCCAGTGTTGTACTGGCTTGAGTATAAAACTCTTTTCCCCTCAAGAATAAGATCATATTTCTACTTTTGATTAATAATTTACGAAACTTATTTTATCTTATCTAATAGAAAGCAGCCATTGTACGATTTTTTAAAAATAATTTAGTAATAAATTATAAAAACCATATTGTGATTAAGTTTAAAAAAATATATTAATTTACATCCATATATAGCTGCATGGCCCGGCGTTGCACTGGACTTTTCTTGTGTGTAACTGTTTTTGTGATTCTGTTTTTCACATACACAATCAATATGTTTGCCTACGAATTCTCCGGAAGTTGTTTTTCCACACATGCACCATAAGCCCTCAAATTTTTGAATTCTATAACAATAGCGGTAGGTTTACCACTATTATTATTGGCAGGTGACGATTGTGACATTTTAATTATATTTTAACGGTTTTCTGATACGAAAAACTACATTTTTAAAAAACAGTTTTATGTACTAAAAAAAAAGGCAAAAGATAGAAATTTACAAAATTTCGTGAATCTTTAAAGATTTACAGCATTCCATTTCAATTTAAATTGGAAGCATTGGAAAAGGTAAAAAATTTACCAATACACTTAAAAAACAGTTCTCGTTTCAGAATTTAAATTAAAAAAATTCCATAGATATTTGCATTTTGGAAATTGGGTTTTTAATGAAAAAAAAAAACATCAATAATAAATCACATATCAAAAGCAGTTATATTTCAATCAAAGTGAATGAATTCATCATAAAATTCCAGTTTGGCTGAAAACCAAAATTAGACGCCAACATACGAAATTATAAAACTATGATTTCAAGGATATATTTCACGTTACTCACATGTTAAAAGCTTTTATTTAAAACTTATCACCTATTCTACATTTAAACCCAATTGAATAAATACCATCCCCTTTGCTTACTTTGTACGTAGACCTTAAGAAAACTAATCTTTAAATTAGTAATACAATGTTGAAAAAGCTAAATCAGATAAATAAAGCTAATCTAATTAGGTTATAGCTTAAAAATAATTTTAGTCTTATTCAAAATGAAATATGATATAAAATCAGTTTAAAGCCATTTACTTAAAATAAATTTTGTCCTTTTCAACTTTTATTGTAGGATTCCGGCAATCTTCCAACTGCACTTTAACATAGAGAAGGCTTTTTCTTTGGGCCCAAAATACTGGTGGTGGTAACAATCTATGAAAAAATATTTACAAAATATAAAACCATCAATAAAGTATCACTGCAAATAAATTGATCCTTGATAACATAACTGGAAAGAAGAATTGTATCTACTTTGCTTTTTAAATATGGAAATGGTATTTGTTTAAAAACATTTAATGTGAAACTAGAAATACAGAAAATAATTCAAAGCACCACTTTTGCAGAAGTGGCAAGGATGACTGAAAGGTGTATCCATTTAATTTTATAAAAGATTTACAAAATAATACGAATACTAAAATACAATATATTTTTATTACATAGAAGATTAGTGAAAATACTACATTCAAATACAGCACAGATATATAATTCCCTTCCGATTTCGTTTTCACTACTGATAACGGTTTTAAAAATTGCGTATAAATGATAAAGTTTTTGTGCAAGGTAGTAACAATTGTACATTACACATTCCTCATTGAGGAAGGGCAAAAATATCTTTTAACCATGCTAATTAATTTCAAGCTTAATAATACTTTTAATTAAAATAAAACGACAATTTTAGATTACCACATTGTGCGGTCTATTACCCAGACAAACAAAAAGGTGCAGCTAATAAAAACTATAGCTAAAGAATTCTGATTTACTACGTTCGATTCTACTTAATTAAAAGGCAAAATTTTTTAATAAGTTTGTGAGAATGAAATGCCTATTCGAATTTCAATGAGATTTAAAATTCCAACGACATCCAGACAACCCATCTCCCTAAAGGAGGAAAATTACAATAATTACACATCTATATTTATTTCTTTAAAACAGAAAAAATGCTAAAAGCTGGAAATGTAATCGGCAGATGTATTCTCTCTCTCTACGGGTTTTTTCCCCCATCAAAGAGCACGCCATGCATTGTGCATACTCATTGTATAATGATAAAAATTTGAACAAAATAGTTCTTACCTTTCGTCTCCCATAATTAATAAAGGGTAACTAAGGAATGAATAAGAAAAGTTGATTTCTTAATAAGAAATAATTAGTATGGAGTAACAAAGAAAGAACTTCACTTTCTTTCTTAATTTTTGTCACAGAAACCGCTCGAAAGCATGCGCAGTGAAAAGATATGCAATTGCCAGATTCAATACCGCAATGTTCAAAGAGTTTGAATACGGCTTCTTCACAGTTAACATATTTCTGCAAACTCAAAATTTGATAAGCCTTTTTATTAATTCGTCCCTTCCCTGCGTTATTTAATAAGAATCCTACACAATGACACTTAGTAGCAGCATAAAAATTATTAACTTGTGTGACTTGTTTCTTTTATTGCCGTTCCTAACAGTTGATGATCGAATTAGTGACAAACCGTGTTGAAGAAGATTCGTGAGCCCTTTATTAACAGGGGTCAGCACCTTTTTGTCAATAAGAGACCAATATAAATTGCCAGGGTCCAACGAAAAGAAAGGGTCCATTACAAGTTTCCCTTATAAAAAAATAATTATATAAACATAAAGTTTGGATGCAAAACAATGACAAAAGAAAATATGAAGTGTATAAACATCCGAATTAGCGTGACTCTTGCGATTACATTAATTCTGCCAACTTGATTAAACTGGAAACGTAATTAGAATTACATGTTTTTAAACATTTATCTAAATTAGGGTATGTGAGTTCTTATCGATATTTTTTTAGATACATATATTTGAATGAGTGAGTGTATATTAATGTCGCACTGGATCTCGTAATTTTGAACCATGGTGAGGTGCTGAGGACAGCACCTGAAGTGGCACCTTCTTTTTCAAACTTCCACACCACATCAATGGGAGAACATTGAGGCTCAATACATTTTATGTGCATCAGTATCTTTACAAGGCAGGTTTTCAGTGTCACTAGATTCGCTCATAACACATCAGCTACGTCTACGTGACCATAACAACTAGGCTGTCGTGGCCACACATATATTTTAAAAAATTGATAAAGAACCTAGTTTAAGATTATGAACAAGTTATTAGTGCACATTTTTCTTAAAATAAGTTATTAATTCTATGAATTAAAATTCCAAAACATGTTAAAGTTATCATTATGACACGCTTTTAAAAAATATTGTTTTACTGATGTATTATTTCTAATTATATTTCTTCCGTTCCATAAAATATATACCAATGCATCAGAAGTATTTTTTAAAGAATGAGGTGCCATTGAATATGTCGTCCTAATCACTTGCTCATGGATCAAAATCATGACAGCCGACGCAGCCCTCGCGTCTCAAAATGCGATGATAATAAAAAATCAAACATGCAGCAGAAGCAGTATAGGAAGAATCTCTCAAGGGATTAACAATAAATATTTTAAAATATAATCTAATCTAATTCAAGAAAATATTCTTCTGAAATATTCTCCGTAACATTTATGTATAGTGTAACAAATGATTTGACCGAAAGGCATACTTAAAATTCTAAATCTATAAGCTAATTACTATTTTTTAATTGCTCGTATTATTCATGTTTTGATGAAAGAAATATTTTTATTTGTGCTAAAAGGTTGATAAAATTTTCTAGGATTTTACCCTTTCTAAACCACCTCACATCAGTGTGTAAGAGGTCATTATGTTCCTTATTTTCTAATTCCAAAAGTAATTTCAATCTGTATTGCATCTGCGTCTCTCGTGTTCTCATCTGGCCGCGGTGGCCAGGTGGTCTAGGCATCGGATCATGGCTAGCGTGTCATGAGTTCGATCCCAGTACCACTAAAGATCCGCCGTGTAGGGGGTGATGCACGTTAAATCTGTCGAGAGCTCAAACGTCCTTCCGTTGGTGTGGTAGTTAGGAGAGGGGTACCAGCTCAGGTGTCGTCCACGTCACTTGACCATGGTTCAAAATTACGCGGATCGTCGCCAAAAGCCCTCGTGCTGCTAATCAGTGCGACGTTAATATTCACTCACTCGTGTTCTCATAGAATGAATTGTTTTTTTTTAAAGAGGGAACATTAAATCATTAAAACCGATAGTATTCGTACATTTTGCTTCCTGGTGTATATGACACTGAAGAGAGAAGAAACTTGTCTGCATAAAAGCAATTACCGTAAAATCCGGCGTATAACACGCACTGACGAATAACGTATACCTATACTTTCAAACTGCAAATTTTAGTTTCTGGATATATTCGTCGTATAACGAGCACCTCCTTTATTACGAAGAAACCTGAAATGTAATTATGCAATTCTGCTATGTTTTGAAGGCGTTTATTCGAGTTATTATTCCAACCTTTAGAAAAAAATATAGTATACTTCTAGAACTACAACCCTATAAGTTCATAAGGTATATTATTTCTTTTAAATAAACAGGGTCCAGACCCTGTAGAATTCTAATTTTCTATGAGCATTCACTTTTTTATTTATTTTGAACCCTCATTTTTATACCCCACGCAACCTATAAGTTCAACCTTATTTTTATGTTAAAAGTGCGCGTTATACGCCGGATTATACGGTATCCAATGTTCTAAGTCATCGAAAAAAATGTATATTCTATATATCAGGAGTCGGCAACCATTTAGCTGTGGTATGCCAAACCAAAATTTACTGATATGATTCAGCTTGATTTGAAACAATTCGATTCCCACGACAATGCATGCAGAGTTAGAGAATAGAGGTCAAAAATACAAATTCAGAGTTTTATCATATATTAATTTTGCATCATTTAAAGATATTTCTTAACTTAAAAATAAACAGCATAAAATATAACTATTTCTTCAACAACAAAAAATTAAAATGTATTTTAATACATAATGTTAAAATGTATTTAAAATACATAATGTGTTAAATATATATTATGTATTTTTAAACGTATTTATTAAAATAAGAAATAAACAACATGAAATATAAGTATTTTATTTCGTTATAGTTAAATAAATAGATGAATAAATGTTTCAATGCGAACTTAGTGCTTGCACAGCTCAACTTTCATATCGCAAAATCAGGGGTATAGTTGGTGACTTTCTATTTGACACGATTCTGAGCAATCAGATGTTAAACAATTTATTTGCGACCTCGAAATATTTTTCATATGAGGAAAGATTTTTAATTTAGATATGTAGAACCAAAAGCAAAGCAGAATACGCGCAACTTTCTATCTTCAGACAATTAAATTTCTACAGCAGGGGTCGGCAACGTATGGCACGCGTGCCAGATGTAACTTCTTGAAAATCATATTGGACATAAAATATTGAACTTCCATTGCATAATACATCAGGAAAGTTTAGTTGCCAAAATTTCGTCTTAGCACTTAATTTCTGTAATGAATACTGTTGTTAAAATAGTTAATTTTATAGTGTCCCGATCTTCATTAGTACACAGGCAATTTAAATCTCTTTTAGAAGAAATGGAAAGTGAATATAGGGATCTTCCCTTGTACAGTCATGTCCGTTGGCTTAGTCGTGGTAATGTCTTGAATTAGTTTTTGTCATGCATGGAGCACTTTAAAATTTTTTTTAATGAGAAGGGAGAACATTTCCCCGAATTAGACAAGGAATGGTTATGTAAATTGATGTTTCTTACAGATATAACTAAACATCTCAATGAACTAAACTTAGGATTGCAAGGAAAAAGTCAAACAGTACTTGAATTCTTTGAATATTGGAAGGGCTTTGCTACAAAATTAAAACTATTTTCCCGTGATATTAATACTAGTACCTACAAATATTTCCCAAATGTTAACGCGCTTGCAAATACATCAACCGTAGACAAAGATGAACTTCAAACTTACGTAGAAGCACTTAAGGAGGAGTTTTCTAAAAGATGCAAAGACTGAAGCTTGTATGCCTATATTTTCTTTTCTAATCAAACCTGATTTAATATATTAAATTATGCGATTTAATATATTTAATATATTAATAATCCCATTCGATTTGTCAATTTTTGAGTGGATGGAAACTGATAATTTTGAAATGGAACTTATTGAATTAACATCTTCAGATTTATGGAAAACAAAATTTAAGGAGTTACGGAAAAATTTGGAAGATAACTCTAGCAGTAAATTGACAGCTATTTTAAATTGCTGGATGTCATTGCCAGAAAGATTTAATTGTTTGAAAAAAATAGCATGTGCCCTTCTTTCCGCTTTGGGTTCCACATATCTATGTGAACAAATTTTTTCTCATATGAAATATATTTTGAGTCCACTAATAAATTGTTTAACTGCTGAATATTCTGAATCCTGTGTCAAATTGAAAGTACCGAACTATTCCCCTGATATTGCGACATTAAGTAGAGCTCTGCAAGAACAAGGTTCGCATTAAAATTAAAAATTTTTTTATTTAACTTTGCTGCATGAACACTTATACTTTATGTTGTTTGTTTCTTGTTTCATAAATATTTTTAAGAATGCATAATATATATACAATTTTAATTTTTGATTTATATTGAAGAACAGTCATACTTTAAGTTTTCCCTTAAAAATTCTAAAAAGATACACATATTTATGTGCACATTAGACATTTGTATTTGAATTGAAGTAATAGTTGTATTTTATGTTTATTTTTATGTCAATACATATCTTAAAATGATGCATAATTAACATTTAATTAAATTAGTATTTTTGACCTCTATTTTTCCTAATTCTGCATGTATTGTCGTGGGAATCAAATTGTTTCAAATATTTGCTATTGCTTGGCACGCTGAATCATGTTGGTAGGTTGGTTTGGCACGCCACAACTGAAAGGTTGCCGACCCCTGTTCTACAGCAATGACATTCAATAGCTTACAAAATATCTGTACATTTAACTTTCGAGTTATCTTTCAGATTTTTTCGTAATTTTGTAATCGTACGTACTTCTGAAGATGTTTTTCAAATAAGGTCCATTACAAATTTATCTGCTTCCATCCACCCAAAAATGGATAAATTTGTAAAGTGCAGAGTGTCACTGAGAATTATATCGTGTGCCACAGGTTACTGATCTCTCATATATCTTATTAGTTTCGAGTACATCCTTTTAGTGAAAGTATCTAAAAGAATTCTTCTTTTGTACGAATGTCATCAAACACCATTTTACAGAAAATGCTGAACAACCACTGTGGCAATTAAATAACCGGATTAGTCTTATAAAAATACTTTATTGAAAACAATGTACAAATACCTTTTAATCACCTTCAACATACTCCTGTTCCATATCAATACATAGTTGCATACGAGTCTTCCAACGTTCATAGCAGGGCTGTGGCTCTTCGGGTGTCCCCATCTTCAGTAAATTTGCCCTTTTTGTGCCTTCCTCTGATCGACAAATTGAAAATGTGTTCCCATCAATGCATTTTTCGTTTTAAAAACAAATAGAAATCGTATGGGGTGAGATCTTGTGAGTTCGTTGGATGCTCGAGCACAATAATGCGTTTGTCCACCGAGAGCTGTTTTACAGAGAGCGCATTGTGCTTCGGGTGTTGTCTTGATCAAGTTTTTCGGTACCAGTTTTGCGCAAACTTTTCGTCAAAATTTTCTTATTGTCTCTCTGTCAATGTTCGTAATATCTGACATAATCCGAACACTCAAACGTTGGTATTTTCACACGCTTTCATTATTTTTAAAAAAAGTTTTCATCAGTTCTTGATGACACAGATCGACCAGAATGTTTATCATCTTCAAAAGCCTCCTGACCTTCCGAAAATTGTTTGTGCCAATAAAAAAAACTGACCACGTGAAATGCAATTATCTCCAAATACTTCTGTTAACAATTTAAAACGTTAAGTTGGAATTTTTTTTTGGATTTCACGAGAAATTTCAAATGTATGCTCAGCTCGATTTTTAAGATTATCATGATCGTGGCACTTCGACAATGCAATGTCTTACTCAAACAAGAATGAAAAATAAACTAAATTATATGGAGGGATAGAATAACATGCCACCAGCCCCACAAGGACAAATGTCAACTATATTCTATTCCTACTCCTTCGCACCAAGACTAACAGCTAGGGCATGCGCAGTTCGGGAATTTAGTTGTCATAACTTGTATGTCAATTATGTCTGTTGATTCCTTCAAAAGTAGCAAATAAAGGCATTTTTTGTCGCATACTCATCTAAATAAAGTATCATGACCCTGAAATTATTTCTGATTTAATTTTAAACCCCTTAAATCAAATTCAGAAACTTCTAGCATGGCTTCTTCTAATAAGTGCTCCATTTTTTCTTAGGTGATAAACATTCGATTTTAAATGATGCAGTTATTGAAGCTTAAAAGCACTCCAAGGGATCAGTTAAAAGGCTTTATTACTTGTTAATCACTCATTTCAAGGAATATATCTGTATTTTTTTTTATTAAGGAAGGAAATTTCAATTAACAGTTTTGAAGTTCTTTTCGTGATGTTATTTTTCTTAAGGATATATAGCCACACTATTGTCGAACAGTCGAACTCAATCATCATTGATAAATAAATTATATTTCTTTTTGAATTATGCATGATGGGTATAAAATTATATACGAGGGTGGCCCCAGAAGTACACGACCCAACAATGAAAACACAAAAATTTTGCAAAAAAATATATTTATTTTTCTACATAATCTCCTTCCAGCTCTATACATTTTTTCCAGTGATGTTCAATAAGTTCGATAACCTTTTTAAATAAGAACTGTCTTGCTCCTCAAAATAGCCATTAACTGCCGACATTACCTCTTTATCGCTGGAAAAGCTTTGACCACTGAGCGATTTTTTAAAGTTTGGGAATAGAAAATAATCCTAGGGGGCTAAATCTGGTAAACAGGATGCATGAGGTAGCAATTCAAACTTTAATTCATTAATTTTGGCGATTTCAATAGCGGATTTGGGAGCAGGTGCATTGTCTTGATAAAACAAATCTTTCTTCTTAGCCAAATGCGGCCGTTTTTGCTTTATTTCTTCGCTCAAACGTTGCAATAAGTTCGCGCAATACTCGCCATTGATAGTTTTTCCTTTTTCGAGATAGTCAATTAAAATTATCCCACGCGCATCCAAAAAACTGACACCATAACCTTGCCTGCAGATAGAACGGTCTTCGCCTTCTTGGGAGCCAGTTCTCCCTTTTCAGTCCATGGTTTGATTTTTCTTTTGTCTCGGGTGTGAAGTGGTTGACCCATGTTTCCTCCATGGTTATTTAACAGCTCAAAAATTCTGCTTTGTTGCAGTGAAATTTCGTTTAACACTCAATTGAAACATCTTCACGACACTGTTTTTGCTCGAGTGAGAGCAAACAGGGCACCCATCTTGCACACAGATTTCTCATGTCAAAATTTTCAAATAACAAGTGATGTACCGCACTTTTTGAGATGCCTACTATGTCTGCTAGCTCACTCACTTTCAGTCGACGATCATCCAGTACCGATTTGTGGATTTTCTTCACCATTTGTAGAGTCGTCACCTCATTTAGTCGACCACTGGGATGCTCGTCTTGGTAGCTCGTACGGCTTCGTTTAAACTCTGCTACCCAATATTTTACTGTTGTAAACGAAGAAGCAGACTCTCACACGCGCACCCAGTTTAGAATCTAGTTCAGATTTTATATTGGTTGGGCTGACACTTTCAAATAAAATTATTGTATCTCATATATATAACGACTAGCTGTTACCCACCCTCTTCGCTGGGTATTTCATGATGTTTTATAGATATATACTATTTATATATATAAATTATTGATATCTAAGTACTAACATTAAGAATTCGATTGTATTGAAAAATATACTTATACCTGTAACTGTCGCCTCTTGATAAAAAAAAAAAAAAAGGGCAGAACTCATTTAATTTGTATTTTCTAAAAATCTTTAAACTTGAATAATGTTTCCACTTTCGTAACCCAAGTGAATTCCCGCAGAACCAATTTTCGGTGGATGTCTACTCTGTAAAATGAATATGCAAGACAAATTTCAAATCTCAATCAAACAGAAAAAAAAACACGAAATTTTTGCTATCAATACCCTCGTAATCCCGTCGAGAGTCGTTTTCCAAAATAAACGCTCTTAGCGGATTTCAATTCAACAAAAGAAAAATGCAAACCAAATTTCATTATTATAGTCCTTGTAGTTAAAAAAAAAAGGATTTTTTTTGTCATTATACGCCCCAGTAACCCCTGCTCCCCCAGGAGTTGATTTCCGTAAAATACGTTCTTAGTGGATCCCTATTCAACAAAAGAAACATGCTTAAAAATTTCAAGTATGTGGGTCTAACAATTTAAAAACAATAATTTTTTCTATAACAAATCTTGACCCCCCGCAACCCTCCTTGGGGTCGATTTTCGTTTTACTCTTTGTTAGATGAACTCTATTCCTTGAAAGGAACATGCCTACCAATTTTCAAGCAGGTTGATCCAATAGTTGAAAAAAGGATTTATTTATCGATTATGCCCTATAATCTCCCGAAAGGAAACTTGGTGATTGATGTTCGCGAAACCCATTTTGTAGCTGTTCTGTACTCTACGAAAGGAATCTGCTTATACCAAATTTCAAGACTTTACGTCTAATAGTTTAAAAATGGGGATAGTTATCTATAACGCCCCTTGAGCCCCTTCAACACCAAATGGGGGTCTGTTTTCACAAAACCCATTTTGTAGGGGAGCTGTACTCTATGAAAGGAATCTGCATACCAAATTTGAAGACTGTGCGTCTAATAAATTAAAAATGGTAAAAAAAAATTATCTATAATGCCTCTTGAGCCCCCTCAACGTCACCCTTGTGGTCGATTTGCACAAAACATGTTATATAGGGGATCTTTAATGCATGAAAGGATTCTGATTATCATATTTCAAGATTGTACGTCGAGCAGTTTAAAAATGGAAACAATTATTTATAACGCGCCTTAACCCTCCTTGCAAGGAGCAATACCAACCTTAAGTATTGCTCCTTGCGGTTCGAATTCCGCAAAATCCGTTCTTAGCTGATCTTTACTCTATGAAAGGAACATTTCTACCAAATTTCAAGTCTGTTGGTTGAATAGTTCCGGAGATATCGTGATTAGTCAGTCAGTCAGTGAGGGAGTCGCTTTTCTCCTTTATATATATAGTTAACTAATTTTCTCCATTTTTACAAATTCACTGAAAACGTTCACTATTGATGGCTGCCAAACAGTACCGATTTATCCATTGGGAGCTTAAGGCGAGCACCCAGGGGATAAGATGGACTTAACCACATTTTCTGGCTAAAAATTTCGATCCTCCAGTGCCAGGGAGACCTGTAGATTTTCTGCGTCCAGGACCCGAAATCAGCTAAAACCGGCACTGATGCCAAACAAATACTAAACAATGTGGCGTTTTCAAATTTGGAACATATTCTTTTTTTTTTATAGATCGCGTACTTTCTAATACAGTAATATTTTTTAAAAAACTACCACCATCGCTGGGTCAGGCCGGGTACTTATGGGACCACCCTCGTATATATATGAAATTCGTTACCCAGTATGGCATGTTCACAGTTTACCCAGTTGCTAATGGGAAGCGCGACTATCTTGAGTGCTATGGTTGGTATATTCAGAATACGGGGAGATTTTTTTAAAACTAACACTATTCAGAGCCACCTGTAGCTCCATCTAACAACCGCAGTAGCACCAAACTTGGTATGAGGGTAAATGATGACAGGAAAGTAAGATTCCGTTAGAAAAAATAGTTCCAAAAATCGTCGATAGAGATATTTGGGGCGCTGAACAATGCAAAGAGTGTTACAAAAAAAGAACCATACAAAAAAAAAACGAGCCTTACAGTGGTCGCATACGATGTGTAACATCTGACATGTTATCGTGGTAAATTAACAATAGCAACTTAAATCCTGAAAAAAATGAATCGAGTGTGATTGGAAATAATTTTCTATGGAATAGTTATATCTTTAATGAGAATTTTATTTAATTAACACTAGAAGTAATGCAATTTTTTTATCAAAAATAATTATTCTTGTTCAATTTGGGGAAGAGCGGTAATGAAAACTAATGATAACTAAAATATGACACAAAAACTTGTGATTTCAAAGTATTTAAAAACCGTTGAAAAATAGCGTCAATAACAGTACCACTGTTAGTTGTCGAAACATTTCGATTTGTGTTCATTTCGAGCTTGAGTTCATCATTCAAAAAAGCTATGAGTGGCTCGGTTTCTAGCAAACTGAAGTTAACTTTAAAATCATCACTCAAAATCATGGGAAGCGAGTGATAGTTTTTTTTAAAAGAGCAAAACCACCTTCGGTATATGGTAAAAGTAAAAAATGCAGGGAATCTTTAACTTTTTGAATTCGTTGATTCGGAGAAATGTATACGACCACCAAAATCACTGTTGGTCCATTTTCAAATAAGCATTCTGCCTCACATATGTCTCCAATATATTGAATCACAATACCCAATCCACTTGTTTGACGATAAGTAAGATCCATATGAAGAGCCAAAACATGCGAGTTGTTCTGTTTGCGATAGATCGCAACACCAGCTGCTCTGTGGCCCGGTCTTTTAAATTGTACGCAACAATCGAAGTCAGGTATCGAAACACGTTCGTCATTATCTAACCACATCTCTGCCAACATGAGTAATGACCAATTTTTTGAAATAACTTCGAAATCTGTTTGGTGAGCCTTCAGACTTTGACAATTGAACGTAAGGATTGCAAGTTTATCTTTGGTCAAGTCTAATAAGACTTGGTGGTATGTGCAGATTTAGAGTCAGGCGCAAACGAAACCGAGATTTTGAATTAGAATCTCTTGAAATGCTAAGCTTAACAATATAAAAAAGGCTGGTGGCTTGATGGCTACTAGAGTTGGACCTCACGTGGATATATCTTTACAAGATCCAGCTAAAGGACTTAGCTAATTCTCTGATCATAAAGTCAGAAAAAAACAAAACAAAAACAAAATTCCCAAGGCCTAGACCCCAGTGTGTGGGGGGGAGTCCCTCCCGAATGAGGAGAAAAAACAGAACTTCATGCGAGGGTAGCGAAGAAGCCCCACCAAGCACGCTGATTGCTCAAATTAAATAGCACGTGCTTCCCCAACTTCCTGTTACGCATTTCCGTCCCTTTTCACGAAATCACTCCCATTAATCTCCAGCAATCGACAGGAAAGTTGTTACACATCAATAACTACTCGTGAACTAGTGACGCGATTAAGATTATATGTACAACTTTACCAATAATGCACCTTCTGGTAACGTGAGTCGCATATTCCAAAAAGAGCTGGCTCACTTCAGCTGAGAATACTATTCTTCGGAGCTGTGTGTGTGTGTACATGTTTATACAGTTCCAATTATTGGCACGGTTATCGCATTCAAAAGTATAAATTTTGATTTTGCCTCGATACCTGTGGTTTATACTGGTTCTTAGTTTGCACACCCCCACGCACGCACGCACACTAAACTAGTTCAACCATCAAAATATTTTAACCTCACTTAATCGGTCCTTTGTCCGAAATTGTTTTTTGACTCGCTGGGGTCCTTTTTAAATTTTTGTTTGATTTACTTTTTTTTTCTTTTTGTATATTTATTATGTTGTTTAAGGATTACTGTATAATGTTTCTATTATTATTTATTCTTACATGTTTTTTGATGTTTCTTACCTTTTTCATATATACATACACACATATTCATGTCCAAGAAAATTTTAAATAAAATTTACTAAAATCCAGATTTGTTTTTACTTACACTGTTTCTCGAAAAAAAAAATGACCTGATAGATACTGTCACTTGACACTGGTGATGGACAAGGGACATCGCCCTACAAGAGCTTGAAAAATTAAAAAGTTTGGGATTGTAAGTAACTTTAAAAAAAAAGAAAAGGAAAAGAATGGTTGAAAATAAGACGAAAGAAATTATATTTGCTTGAATTATTTTTATTACTTTTAACTGAAAGCCATTAAGTCATGTGGTATCCGAAAGAGAGACTGAAAATTCGGTGTATTGACTACCTGAAAATAGACTTAGAAACTATTAAGATGACAAATTGGAACGCCTTAGCTAAGGCCAGAATGGCATGAAATGGTATTCTGAGGAAGGCCAGAGTTGACCCGAGGCTGCCGCGTCAATGAAGAAAAACATTATCAATATTCTCAGATTGATTTTGTAAAAATCACGTAAAGTTATTTTTTTTCCCAATGAGGTTACATTTTAGCAACTTAGCCTTTGAAGATACTGCAAGTCCCCAAATGTGAGGGAGTGAATATTAACGTCGCACTGTTTTAGCAACACGAGGGCTTTTCCCAAATGTGAGAGCCATTTCATAGTGGCACCATTTAGTGGCGACCTCGCTGTAATAACCGACTAGCGGTTGTCGATGTTTTAGGGTTCGAGCAAAGATCAGCCATTAAATTCAAATTTATTTATCACTTTCACCTAATCAACACAACTAAAGGTAGGAAATGCACTTAGTAAGTAATTAGAAGAGCAATCGCGCGCGCGCATGGTTTAAGGCTATAAGTAATTCCAATAAGTAATAAGTAATTCTCTAATTATCAAATGACCATCTAGCGATTATCCGTCGACTAACATCGCGTACTTAATGCCAACGCTTAAATAGAACAACTCATTTAAATAAATCGTCTTCTTCTTCGAGATAAAGTTTTCAATAGAACATGTAGTAAAAACGAAATATGGATGAATGAATTAGTTTTTAATTCAAGCTTTCGTCGGATGCTAAATATTGCCGTTATTTAATTTTGCCCAGAGTACCAGAGCCAAATTGACACTCACACAAGGGATCTTTTACATAAGGTACCTAATAAAACTAGTTCAAGATTGCCATAAAATGTGCTAAAAAAAGAATAACTCGAAATGTCAAGGAATATTTCAAAAACAGGGAGAAAAAAAAATTGAATCACACAAGAGAAAAAGTTCGTTATATAGAAAATGCACTTCGCTGTTGGGAGGTGATTTTACGAAAAAAATCGTGACCTGTTTTTGATTCAAGGAAAAAGTTCGCTATATCAGTGCTTCTCCAACTTTCAATACTTGTGACCCAATTTTCAATAATAATTTCCCTCGCGCACCCTTCCCCTCCATACAAATAACAATGCATTGAATTCGATAATACTATACTTGGACTCTAAAGCTACAATACTTTTACCTCTTTAGCGCCACCAGCGTATATAAACGTCTAACTCAACCTGTGCGTTAAATGGCCCGGACGTATATGTACGTCTTTCCGAAGTACGATCTTTTTTGTGAACTGCTATCCTTAAAATTATTCCCAAGGCTTTGGAATGCAATAAAAGGACCTTGACAGTAATTGCAAAGGATTTACTTGTATCAGAGGATTTCCTTATTTATTCTTTTCTCCCCCCCCCCAATACATCACATGCTCAAGACTACGTGGAAAACGGAGGCATTTGTAAGAGAATCGCATAACTTTTAATCGGCTGTGAAGGGATTATTTATAAACGGTACAAATTATCAAGATAAATCTTATAATTTTTGTACATAATTTTATATGTGACAAGCCATGGGGTTACTGGGAATTATTAAGTTTGTTCTTAACTTAGCATAGTTAAATTAATTATAAAATACATTACGCAGTACTGATACATTTCTAAGTGTATTATATCAGTGTAAATGTATACATATTTTATTTTTTATTATGTCAGAATGTATTTTGTTTACTTTCAATAAATTAATATATATATTTTAAGATAATCTTTTGTTTTCGACTTTTCAATATGCTCGCACCCCCTCGTAGAGTTAACATCCCCACTTTCCAGGGAAGCGCGCCCCACAGTTTGAGAAACGCTGCGCTATATAGAAAAATTCGGAATGTAGAGGTTTCGTTATAAGGAGGTTCGAATGTACACTGTTCTGAATAATGTTAAAATGTTTATAGCTGTCTGAGAAATTCCATGCATTTTGTATGAGCTTGCAACTTAAAATTTAGGAGTTGTGTTTGCTTGAATTTAGATTTGTCGATAAGTTGTCCCCTCTCTTTCATTGTGGGGATTTTTTCCCACTAATGTCAAATGGTGCATTTTCCCTCAGAAAACTAAGGACAGTAAAATTATTTCATGGAACCCGGGATAGAAAACAATAGAATATTCACAATTTAGTAGGTAGTATACATAGAAAGAAAATACGTTCTAATATTCTTTTATTGTATTACAATAAAAATTTAAAAAGTATTACAAAATAAAGTTGTTTTATATATAAATAAAATTTTCTCTTTGAACGACTGAGATTATAGCTTTAGATCAGGGGGTTGGCAACCCATGGCACGCGTGCCACATGTGGCACGCGGAGCAATTCTCATTGGCACTCCACGAAGTTAAGAGTCCAGTTATATTTTTCTGTCTCTCCTCTCTATGCCTCACACATAAAGCTATTTCAGTTCTTTACCATAAAACGATTCTGTTGAATCTGCTTGTGTGTGTAATTTGTGTGAAAGAAAACATTCCCTGTTTAAATGTTACTCATTCTTAGCGTTAAATATTCAATTAAAATAAAAACAATTGTGTATTACTTGTAAATGAAATATCACTCTCACACTGCTGCGTCGTGAGCAAAAATCTTTATAGAGTTAGTGAAAGCAAAATTTACGGAATTGTAAGAGACAGTTTTAGTTGAGAATTCCCTCACTAGATGGCTGTACTAATCAGCCTAACATTGGCTCGAATTTAGAGCATATCTGGAAATCCTAATTATTAATTAATTATAATTTTAAAAATACATAATTAAAATATTATTGATTCACCATGTAATTTAAAACAATATTTATTAATTTTTTAAACTTTATTTGTAATTTATATTTTTGTATTTTTATATATATTATTAACTTGTATGTGTTAACTGTAACTAAACTGAGCGTTCTGTAAAACGTGGGAATCCCACGCACTTCTCCTCTGACCGCTGAACTAGAATATTGATTTGAAAGTTTGAGAAATAAACTGTAAAATTGTTAAAAAAGGTTGTTGCCTGATTGTGATGGAAATTACCAAGTAAACGCAAACCTTCGACGAACGAAATGAATTTAATATTGTTCCCCTATTGGAGTCTTCAAATAAGTGAACCGATAGGCAACAATAATTGGTGACCCGGACTTGGAATTTTTTTTCGTACCTGTATCTTGGCCATTTGCAATCATGACTGACACCAAGCCAGCCTCGGAGTTGGAAGCTGGAGCAATAACGATCAAAATACCGCCAATCTGGACGGACAAGCCTGAAATATGGTTCTTCCAGGTGGAAGCACAATTTAATATCAGTAGAATAACTTCCGAAGAAACGAAATTTAACTACCTAGTTTCCCAGCTTGAGCCTCGTTTCTTGGAGAATGTGTGGGACATCATTAAAGACCCAGAAAATACTGCCAAATATTCCACGGCGAAAGAAAGACTGTTGCTAACATTCCAGGAGAACGAAAATGTTCGCATTAAACGGCTGCTCACTTGACTAGAGTTGGGAGATATGCTACCCAGTCAGCTACTGCGAAAGATGTGCTCCCTAGGTCATTCGGATATTTCAGAAAAAGTGCTTCGGACTCTATGGTTGGAGAAAATGCCTGAAAGCGTCAAGAACATCGTCATAGTCAGTGACGAAGGTCTTGAGAAGCTTGCGACGATGGCGGACAAAATTGTCGAAATGTCGCCAAGGACATTAGAGCTGTCGGCAGTAAAAAAAGACACTTCCGAAATAGAACACCTTCTTTCTAAAATATCAGCGCTGGAAGCTCAATTAGCCAGCATGAGTGTGCAGCGACACTCTCGCAATCCCCATCGCAGGCGATCAGGCAGAAGCAGATCAGGATCCAGAAGCTGTTACGACCCCAACGGAAGACTTTGTTTCTTCCATTATAGATTTGGAAAGAAGTGCCGACCGGAGAAATGTATCCAACCTTGCAGCTGGAAGAATCCGGAAAACCAGCCTCAGCAGTAGACACCATGGCGAGTCCGGCTGCTGATGAAGTACTTGGCCGCAAATCCCGTTTATTCGTAACAGACAGGAAAACGGGCTATAAATTCCTGGTGGATAGTGGAGCCGATGTGTCGATCATCCCCATGAGCAAAGGTCAGTCTCAAATTTCTGATTACAAACTGTATGCTGCAAATGGATCAGAAATACCAACTTACGGTATAAAAATGCTAACGTTGGATTTAGGACTCAGACGACCTTTCCAGTGGCCATTTGTGATGGCAAAAGTCTCTAAAGGCATCATAGGTGCAGATTTTTTATTAAAATTCAAACTCCTAATTGATTTGTATAATAAGAAATTAATTGATGGTTTAACTAACCTTTCGATAAGAGGGGAAGTTACTGCCATCGAAAATAATAGTAACTTAAGCACTGTTAACAAAACATCTAAATATTTCGATGTATTAAATTTATATCCCGATTTAACTAAACCTAATTTGATCAATAGAATTGTGAAACATAATGTAGAGCATCACATAGTGACCACTGGCCAACCAGTCTACTCTCGAGCACGACAACTAGCTCCAGATAAATTAAAAATAGCAAAGCAAGAATTCCAGTTCATGCTTGATAACAATATAATCAGGCCTTCTAAATCCCAGTGGGCTAGTCCCTTACATCTGGTTAACAAGAAAGATGGGTCGTTAAGACCATGTGGAGATTATAGAAGGTTAAATGCACAAACAGTGCCTGATCGATACCCTATCCCCAGAATTGAAGATTTCCACTATATCTTAAAAGACAAGTGCATTTTTTCAAAAATTGATTTAATGAAAGCGTATTACCAAATACCTATAGCAGAAGAAGACAAGCCCAAAACCGCTATCACAACGCCTTTTGGCTTGTATGAATTCAACGTTATGAGTTTTGGACTCAGAAATGCACCATCAACATTTCAACGTTTCATAACAGAGGTGTTAAGAGGACTGGACTTCGTGTTTCCATATTTGGATGATGTGTTAATAGCCTCATCCTCAGAAGAGGAACTTGAAAAACACGTAAAATTAGTATTCGACAGGTTCCAGCAATATGGCCTGAGAATAAACCTTGCTAAATCTGTAATGGGAGTAGACCAAGAGGAGTATTTGGGATATCTCATCACTTCTGAAGGCTCACGTCCACTCCCCGAAAAAGTAGAAGTAATAACCAACTATAAATTGCCAGACACCATCCATGAACTCCGAACATTTCTAGGGATTGTTAATTTTTATCGACGGTATTTGAAGGATGCAGCCAAAACACAAGCACCTTTACATGACCTGCTAAATGGAGCCAAGAAAAAAGACAACAGAAAAGTCACATGGACTGAAAACACTGTTAAAAATTTCAAACAGTGCAAGTCTGAACTTGCGAATTCGGCTCTGCTGTCATTTCCAAAATCTGGAGTGCCATTATCCCTTTGTTGTGATGCATCTGATTTTGCCATAGGATCAGTACTTCAGCAGTATGTAGAGGATAGCTGGAAGCCAATAGCATTCTATTCTAAAAAGCTGAATGAGAAACAAAAAGTGTATAGTACCTATGATAGAGAATTATTGGGGATATACCCCTTTCTGTGAAACATTTCAAACACTTGCTGGAAGGAAATGAATTTGTTATATATACCGACCATAAGCCTCTGACTTTTGCATTCAAACAAAAAAATGAAAAAGCTTCACCAACACAACAACGACAACTCCAATATATCTCAGAATTTAGTTGTAACATTCAACATATATTGGGTAAAGATAATGTTGTTGCAGATGCCTTATCCAGAATTGAATCCATTTCTGAAATCAACTTTGATACAATTGCAGAAGAGCAAATTAAGGATGAAGAGTTGCAACAATTACTGAAAAGCAATTCTTTGAAATTTAAATCTTCCACATTACCATCTGGGAAAAAACTTTGGTGTGACATCAGAACACAAAAAATTAGGCCTTACATCCCACAAAAATTTAGGTTCCAAATGTTCCAACTAATTCATGGCTTAGCTCATCCTGGTATCAAATCCACAGTAAAGCTGATGACTGAAAAATATGTCTGGTCAGATATTAAAAAACAAGTTAGAGAATGGGCAAAGGCATGCATTAGATGCCAAAAGTGCAAAGTCAGCAGACATACAAAGTCTAAATTTGGGGAATTCCAACAACCAGATGAAAGGTTTAGTGTAGTTCACATAGATCTAATTGGACCACTACTACCTTCAGAAGGGATGCTGCATTGTTTAACCTGCATTGACCGATTCTCTTGCTGGATGGAAGCAATTCTTATACCTGAAATAACAGCGGAAATAGTTGGGAAAGCATTTTATGAGCATTGGATTTGTAGGTTTGGAGTACCTGCTAAATTGATCACAGATCAAGGTCGACAATCTGAGTCGCAACTATTTAGAAGCATTGCTGCAATATGTAGTGCTAAAGTGGCTCACACAACATCTTACCACCCTCATTGTAATGGGAAAGTTGAGCGTTTGCATAGAACCTTGAAAGATGCTATAAAGGCTCACAACAATATTAGGTGGATAGAGTCATTACCCACTGTGTTGTTAGGCTTAAAAGCTGCCATAAGACCTGACATTAGTCACACTATTGCACAAATGGTGTATGGTACTGCTATTAAATTACCTGGTGAATTTTTTGATCCCCCTACCATTAACGTGGACCCACAAAATTTTGTTACCAAATTACAACAACACATGGAAGAGTTAAAGCCACTGAAATCTCCTAGCAACATGAAGCAAAACATTTTTTGTGCTTAGAGATTTGAAATCCTGCTCACATGTGTTTGTTCGAATTGATAGAGTGAAAAAAGCACTTGAACCACCTTATGAAGGACCATATGCTGTAGTAAATAAGTGTGAAAAATATTTCACAGTAATAATCAAAGGTAAACCACAGTTCTCTGTGGATAGATTGAAACCTGCCTGTCTTTTAGCATTGGACAAGCAAAATGAACAAAATAATGTTGGACAGGAAAATGACACTTCAAATTTGAAAGAACCTCAATCGCTACCTGATGAAGAACCTACTACCAGCTGTGGCAGAAAGATTAAAAAGCCTGTAAGATTTAGAGAATAAACAAAAGATTTAAATAACAAATATTATGTATCTAAGTGTTAAAGTTTTAAATTCCTTTCACTTAGTACTATTTAGTTATTAAAAATTAACAAATGTATAATCACCATTTAAAAAATGTATCTTATTGATTAAAATTTGTTTTCCCATTCAATTTATGTATATATAGTGAAAAAGTTATTGTAAACACTTTTAATTTTGTAAATATCCTTAAATGACAATGTGTTTTTATTTCCGAATTTCAGAATTGTGAAAATTAACTCCTACTTGGTTATATATGGGATCTTCATTTTAGATTATACGAAATTAAAATAATTATTTTCACACTACTGGTATAACCTTATACTTAAGTAAGTTTGTAAACAAAAAGAATTGGTTGTAAATTCATAACAGCGAGAATCTAAATCAAACAAAACCCTTGTACAATAAAAAGGAGCATGATTTAAAGTGTTTTCATAGATATTCTCACATTCGAATTTATGTATATTATACAAAAGATCAATTTATGCCAAATAATTATTCGTAACTACTGTATTTTAATAAACTGTATTTGCTACATTGTTGACAGAAATTTTCTCATTAATATTACAAATTGTGCGTCTTATATCTTAAATATGTTAAAGATCAAAGTATTGGAGCAAAACTATCTGTTGTTATTTATTAATAATGAACATAAAATTATCAGGATAGCAATTTCATAGATATATATTAACATCAAGTAATGTATATAAATAAATAGATGTGTTAACATCATATATGTGTATGAATAGATATGGCTTTTTGCATATAAATTTGTTCAATTGTGGTGTAAATGAATTGTATTAATGTTTAACTAAGTTGTTATTATTATGTGGTGAATTGAAACCTAAGTTTTCTGATATTTTTTTCTTGTAAATAGGAAAGTTTCAGTGTATTATAAAATTACCCATTATGTATGTAAATATGAAAATTTAGTTTTTATTAGACTAATGAATTTGATCTATGCTTCATAATAATTCACAAAATTAATATGTATCATTGCATAGTAACTAATTATTTTGAATTCTAATGTAAAATTAATGCAATTTTGTTGCTAAAAGTACAGCTACAAATTACTGTTTTATTTCTAAAATATGTATTGATAATTTAATTTTATACATATTGGTTAAAGCATCATGCTATAACTTATCATCATTGAATATAATTGGTATATATGTGTAGTATTTTATTTGTGTATGTATTTTTTTGTTCCACGTATATAGTGTACTAAATCTGAAAGTCTTGTGTACTTATTAGGAAGTTGGTAACTTGTAAAAGTATACAGTATTGTTTAAAATAAAATTATTATTTGTTCTCCTAATATTTCCATCGAGTCAAATATTAAAATGCATAGTTTGGAATGACATGCATAAATAATATAAAGTAATGTGTATTCTGCAAGATGTTAAAATATATATTCAGTGTATTTGTGACTTAGAATTTGTGTAAGAAGTATGGATCAATGAGCAATGTCAAAAATGTTATTGTAGAAGTTAAGAAGGAAATTCGAATTTGTTCAATAATTCTTATAGCTGTCCCTGCCATATTATCTTTCTATGTATCGTACTTCGTTACTGGCAAGGGAGTAATGTAAGAGACAGTTTTAGTTGAGAATTCCCTCACTAGATGGCTGTACCAATCAGCCTAACATTGGCTCGAATTTAGAGCATATCAGGAAATCCTAATTATTAATGAATTATAATTTTAAAAATACATAATTAAAATATTATTGATTCACCCTGTAATTTAAAACAATCTTTATTAATTTTTTAAACTTTATTTGTAATTTGTATTTTTATATATATTATTAACTTGTATGTGTTAACTGTAACTAAAGTGAGCTTTCTGTAAAACGTGGGAATCCCACGCACTTCTCTGACCGCTGAACTAGAATGTTGATTTGAAAGTTTGAGAAATAAACTGTAAAATTGTTAAAAAAGGTTTTGTCGCCTGATTGTGATGGAAATTACCAAGTAAACGCAAACCTTCGACGAACGAAATGAATTTAATATTGTTCCCCTATTGGAGTTTTCGAATAAATGAACCGATAGGCAACAATAGAATTATGAAAAGATCCGGAAGGTAACTCTATGGATAAATTAATAGCTATTTTAAATTGCTGGCGGAGCGATTAAATTATTTGAAGAAAATTGCATGTGCTCTGTTTTCCGCGTTTGATTCTACAAATATATGACAATATATTGCAGGAATACTTATATTTTATGTTTATTTTTTATTTTAATAAATATTCTTAAAAGATACATTACATACAGATACATTACATACCGGATACGTTTTCGAACAGTGCATTGCTCAACAGTTGTTTCCTGTGAGGCCAAAAGTGACGGGAAAATCCAAGGTGAGGGATATTTGGGGGATTTCAGTGGTGTGATTTGGTAAACATCTGCGCGGAATATTATCTCAGTTTGTTTCCAAGTGAGGGGGTGTATACGTGCTCTTTTGTTGAGTTTTGTTAATGTAGAAACCTGGATGGCCTGCGATGCAGAAGACTGTGGATTTCAAATGCTAAATGATGACGAGATTGTGACTTCCGTGCCAGAAAAATCCGACCCTGTCGACGATGAAACGCATGAAGACGAGGACAACAACAACGGAAGTAGCAAGGGTCCATCAAATGATGACGCGTTTCTGCGTTAGAGACAGCTATGGAGGGGTACGAACAACAGTAAGAGTGCTGTCCTACTCAACTACTGCTGCTCAAGAGAATCAAAGACCTTGCATTGAAAAAACGGAAGGTGTACAATGGTATAGCGAAAAATAAGTAATTATTTTCCACAATCAAGATAAAATTGCGACATTTTGCACCTATTTTGCTTTTTCTTCAAGCAAGTTTCCCGCATATGATGATTTTCAATATTTGTATAGTGTCCAGTATCACATACTGCATGGATCGCATTCGATTTTCGGTTATCTGAACAATCGCGTATTCGAATGGTGTCCGGTCCCAATTGATTCGGATAAACGACGTTCTACTGTATGTACAATTTTAACCTTTCATTTGTGTTGAAGGAATAGTTACATTTTATGTTGTTTATTTTTATGTTAATAAGTATCTTTAAAAGATGCATAATTATATAATAAAACTCTAAAGTCCTGTCTTATTGGCCTCTATTTCGTAATTCGCATTGTCGCGGGATTCGAATTGTTCCAAATATTTCCTACTGCGTGGCACACTGAATCATATTAGTACATTGGTTTGGCATACCACCTGTTTTAGATACTTGCGGTTATATGAGCTTCATAGGAAAGATTAATCCATTTTACATATATATTTATAATTTTCTTTTTGATTTTTTATTGTGACTTTTTGAACCCCTGAGTACATCTAGTAGAACCCCAGGGTTCCATGGCACACAGTTTGAAGCTCATTGCCTTAATACACTTTAAAGGGTTAATTAATAATTGCTCGCAATTTTTATACTTTTCTTACTTTCTTTTCATTAGAAATTATTTATGAATTAAAACCTTATAAAAATTATTTCTTACCACCTTCCTTCTCGATAGAAGATGATTATTGCTTTTGTCAAATTTCCAATACAATACATAATTCTATACAGTAGCGCACACAAAAAATTTTCAAAGGGGGGGGGTGTTTATGGTCGAAAGTCCTCCAACTCGTACCATACCTCAAAACAACACCAATTGATTCTTCAGATTTTGTACATTTTGTTAACAAAAAACAGTAAAAAATAAATTATTGAATGAATAATAAGCATTAATTAATAAAATAAATTGTTAATTACAAGTACTTAATTAAATTTTACGTTATATATATATATAGGATTATCATCAATCGAAAAAAACTCAAGGGCTTTGAGGGGAGGGTCCGGACCCCTAGGACCCCCCCCCTTGTGTGCGCCACTGAGATGTTATACATATCCTTTTCTTGCAAATGATCCTTAAAGGAGTTAATTATATAAATTACGCATATATGCGATGGATATCTAAACGCAAAAAGACTGATTCCTTTTCGCTTTCATTTTGTATTATGAAGTAAGCATAGACAGATTACAGTAAATATTATTAAATATTTATATCTGATCACATTTCAAGTAAAATATTTCGTTTACCGTATATTTCGAAATGTTAGCTGATCCGTGTATAAGCCAAGAGGATGTTTTTTTTCTTCAAAAATTTACCCAAATTCGAATTTCTCCTGTAAACCGAATAAAAAAAAAATGTTCCTGTAATTTTTAAGCATATGTCCACGAAGGTAGAGAATCTAAACGGGGGAATATATTCCAATTAAATAGCTGTAAAGTAAAATGGCAAAAATGATATTTTTATTTTTGGAAATCCTGTTTGAAGCTCACACATTTTGTTTTTTCATTTGCTATCTTGTTCAATATTTTGGAAAATGAGTGTGAAGAGAATTTCGTATACGGCACGTGATCGTCGACCTATGTTTCCTGCTTTGGAGGAAAAACTCGTTGCGTGGTGATCATGTAAAGGAGAATTGTGCCAAGTATTTGGAAACTCAGTTTCTGACTCTGGTTGTGAAGGATTTATGCAGCTTTTTCTTCTTTAAAATAAAAGTTCCAGTCAAAACATAAAAAAAGAGATCAAAATCGCTTGCGCATGGCTAACAGAAATGTGAGGGGGAAAAAAACCGGTTTTCCCAAAATGGTTTTTTTTTAGATTAACTGTTTTGTATACAAGAGCCGACCTCTCACTTACCCTTCAAAAATTTTTACAAATTTTTGATTTATTCACCGGAATATACGGTAACTCTTGAAAAGTTTACAATTTCTTCCATGCGATACGAGCTTTTCATCGTATCCATTGAACTTGAAAAACGTATATAATGGATATGATGTTTTCACCAAATTTATTGCATCTTTTGTATATCCTCTGTATACATATGTCTAGGGAAGGTATGTGTGTGTGTGTGTGTGCTTTTGTACGTGATGATTCTTAGGTGGAAATTTCGGACGTTAATTCAAATTACATTGTTATTTTGTACAAATAATTTCCTTCAGAGTGTTTTTAAATTAGTTTTCTTGAAAAGCTAAATTATTGGCATAAAATTGTGATAAACCTCTTGTCGAAACAATATTCAATAATTAGACATATTTGTGTAAATAAATTGCTTAATCTGGTTGAGAGAATCCATCTTGAATTGGGAAAAGAAGGAAATTAATTTACTTTTCTTATAATAGATGGCGCTCGTTTTTAGCGTAAGTTTTGAACTACGAAGTAGATTGAGAAGTACCGGACGTAAAAAAGCGTGTTTTCATGCTTCAATGTAAACGTTTTTCAGCCGTAGAAGGTAGCGGTCGGTGTAACCCGCAGTTGGCCGTTGTATGGAAATGTGACTGAATCTGCTGTGGAAATATACTCCGTCAATAAGGGATGCTTCATATCTGAAAATGTGAAAAATCATTTCGTGTTGAAATACTATTCTGGAATATTTACGACGAATTTTTTCTTCTTGAAGGACATCATGGTTGTGTTGTTGTTTACTTTACACCTGTAAACTACTTTTTTTCTTTACTTTCTTATTTTGAAATAATTATTACAGTATTAAAAACAAGATGTCATTCCAAGATTCATTTTGGGTAAGTTTTTGTATATTTTTATTGTTTGGAAGAGTTAGTCCATTTTTTTTAAGATTAAATTTTTTTTTGTGTTTGAATATGCAAATGGTTCTTGTTTTACCAAAAATAAAATAAATTTTGGTTTGTTATTTTATTTCTTAAAAGCACTAACTGTATTTCTTTTACATTAATTTATTTCATACACTGATTTTCAAATTGTCTTATGTGTAAAAACTTGGTGAAAAATGTTATATTTTCAGATGAAAGGTGAATTTTTTTTTCTCATTTTTATATATAATCAAGCATTTTGCATTATTTTTTTTTGAAATAGCCTATGTTTGCTTCAAAAATTAAAAAAATTAAATATTTATTAATTAAACCGAATATTATAAATTATTTGCAAGAACAGGAACTTATTTGGCGTGGTTTAATTGCAGTTTTAATTTGTTATAAGTCATAACTAAGAAGTAAGGCATAATGCTATTATTTTGATAATTTACGGTAACATATGTTAAAAGAAAAGACGAATTGGTTATTTTGTACGCTTTTATATTAATATAGATAGAGCATTTTATATATAAATTAATTAACATTTTTAAAGTTAATTAATATGTAGTGTATTATATTAATTTATCAATCGTAGAGTAGAATAGTAGAAAATCTTTAATTCACTTTTTTTATGTTCATTGCTTTTTTTTGTAATATTGGACATAATAACGTTGTTATTTAATACTTGCAAGTGATGTGTAAAAAAGTACATAAAATATGTTTGAAATGGGAACTTTTTATTTTAAAATTAATTGAATTTTTATTGTAAATGTGTGATTTTTCTACGAAATTTTTTCTTCAGATTTACTAGAAATATAGAGAAAAATATTCCACATATTTTATATTATTATTTTTTAAAATCTATTTTTTAATTTCTTAAAAATTTGTTTCATTGTATTCGAAAAATGTTACCTTTTGACTTCTTTTTAGGCAAGTGAAAGTCGTTCATAATTCGTATTAATTCAGCTTTTTTTTAAAAAAAAATGTCTATTAGTTTTTTTTTTATTGTTTGCTACTGCTGTTTTTTGCAATTTTTCATAATTGCATTTTTAATTTTTTCCAATCACTTACTTAAATGACAATTATTATAATTTCATATATTTTCAATACTTAAAAAATAATTTTTTTTGTAATATCACATTTTAAGTAAAATAAAGAGTGACTATTTTATTCAAATGCAAACTAAATACAAGAAAATATGCAAAGCAGGAATAATTATTTTTATTAAATCATTGAGGGATTTCCTAGAATTTTCGTTCTGAAAACAAAACGAAAATTTTTATTTAATGACAATTCCAAAACCTACAAAAGAAATTATTCACAAAAGTTAGCATCTTGAATCTTTCTTTTTTGTTGCCATTTCTGACATCCTGACTTAGTAGAATGATTTCAGGAAAAAGAACATTTTGATTATTGCCGCTGAGAATAGATAAAAGAAAAATTAAAATATTTCTTTGTCTTTGTCTTTTATTTAAGAAAATAATGATATACTAAAATCTTTTTTTCCATGAAAAATATATTCATCCTGTAGTGAAGGGCTGCAGATATTTTGTACATGAAGCTCCTATAGATTTAAGTAACTAGAAAGGGAATTATAATTTTTTACCCTTAATAAATAATTTTTTTGAAATTATTAGAATGATTTTAAAATCTTTGATAGTTAAACTAAAAATAAAGAAAGTTTAAACGACTTTAAATTTTTGATACAAGTTTTTCTAGCCTTTCCTTATTCGAAAACAAGCTTCAACTATGGTAAATAATAATTCGTTTTCGAATTCTTTTTTAATTTCGTGATTTTAAATATAGTTTGTATAAATATTTTTACAGATGATCAATTTTCATCACGATGATTCTTTATTTTAATGGTTGATTCGTTTTCACACAGCATAAATATGTGATGAACACTTTCAATAAATCGATCAATTAACTTGTATTTGTATGCTGTTGGCATCATGAAACTTCAGTTTAGATTTACCTGGAAATTTTTTGTCTACAAAAGAAAAAGCATTTTTCTAATTGCTCATTTAAAAGTTTTGAGTTTTTTTTTCAAAAAGTATAAAGGGAATTGATTTTGAATTTATAATAAAGTTATAACATAATTTTAAAGATTTTTTGTAAAAAAATTCATATAGTTTGTTACACTGAAAAGTTTTTATCGCATCATATTAAAAACAAATATAAAAGTTTTTACAAATAATTCATTTTCAAAAAGGATTTATTAAAAAGAAAATTCGAACCTTTTTTTCTGTTAATTATTTCACAAGTATGAAATACTTAAAATTGTTCCATTTACCTTCTTTTATTTTGCATATCGTCGGGTTATCATAACTTATAATTTTTTATTTTAAAGTTCCGACTTAGACCATTTTTTTAAAAATTTTTAATTTGAAAGGAATGTCATTTGATAATACTTCATGCTGATATTTCTAATATTAGTCATTGTTTCATACCCAGTCTTTTATTTTTAATCAATCATTTTGTGGCAACTGAATGTATTTATACATATATGTTAGGTACAATTTTATTTTAAAAAATTAAGTTTTACTTTCTTTAAAATAAAGGACTTCAGGTCATCTCTATATATAAACTACATGCCATAAATTCTACTTAACTTCCGTATGATGATTCATTGGTTTTCACAGATGAAAAGATTTTAAATCATCATTAATATGGTTGGAAGACAAGTGTAGAGATGACTATGGGCTTTGATATCATGGTGGAAAACTCAACATACCCTATTTTTATAATGCATATAATTTCCTGTACAAATAATAGTGATATAAGATTGTACCTTTTTTTTAAACCGGATAAAGGAAATTGCCATTGCTACGGAACATTAATTGGAATAGATTTTCCTATGATGTAGAAATTCACGATTGGTTTCTTTCGACAACTAAAATCTTCACAGCTTTGAATTCCTGGAAAATTATTTTTACTCGATTGCCTTTGTGAAGGTTGAATAATTTTATAGGCAAAAATGTATATAATTCTGGTTCTATATCTATTTACAGATATGCTTAAGTATATTCTTAAAATGTTACTAACTGCTGTAAAATATATACTGCACTTTAATTCTTCGTTTTCATGAGAAGAAATAGAATGGACATAGGTATAAAAATAATTTATTTAACAACCATTTATAGTTTTTACTTTTAAGCAAGATGCTTTAAGCGATCTCTATTTTGGAAGAGTTATATTATTCTCTAATAGTTACGTAATCAAAACATTTACGTCAACGCTTTTTGCTCCATCTGTCGTTATTATTAAATATAACTTGTTATATTTTCTAAATCTTATATAAAGTCTAAAATTCTCCACTTCCAATTAGTTAAAGCGATTTAGGCATCACACAGAAACATGTAATAATTTATACCCCAAAAGCTTCCAGAATTTCATCAAGATCAGTCTCCATTTCTGTATTCCAGAGAAAAAGATGACTCAATAAACCCAGCAACTGTTATGGCTTTTTCGAAAGTTACGCATACATGCTTCATCAAGTTCACTGACTTGCTCATTACCTACTGACCAACATGATACATGCGATTATCAAAAAGTGAATCTATGATTGACTATAAACCTACAACTTGTGTGTGTCTATCAATATTCTTCTATAAATTCAACGAATAATTGCAATTAAAATACGACCGCCATTGTTATTTTTCTTAGAAGCTTACTCTCTAACGATTGTCATTTGCTAGGAACATGTTTTCTTTGTAACAATTACGCCGGGATATATATTGTTTCGGTAAATGATTTGATCATCAGAGGGTTGGGTCGTATTTGACCGTGGCAAAATGGCGGGCCATTGCTCCTGTAATTATCATATGTTGCTTAACGGATCGGCTCGTGCGATATGAAGATGATTTGTCCATCTTCCAGAATGAGCTATTTTTGATTTAAGATGTCAATCAGGTTCTCCACAGCCTATTTCTTTTGTTGATAAGCTCTGTAGTTAGGTTCTTTGATTTAGATTCATTTTTATAGATAAACCATATCAATGGCTTTTTTGTACCTATCTGCTTTTGTACAGTCGCTTATAATTTACCTTTGTGATCAGTTGTAATTTAATATTGTTTAGTTAACATTGTACTAGAGCTAATTTTATAGGGTATTTGTGACAAATCTCCTTTTGTATCTCCTCAGATGAGGATGATGAAATTTACAAAAGCTTCCATCTCTTTTGCTTAATTTGAACGAGCATAGGACATAAAATACTAAATCTTTGTGAAATTTAGCACAATTGATTTTAAATCTGAGTTTATGTTGTGTACTGAAATATTTAAAAAATTCGTGATTTGTTGAGTTATTAAAATTTTTTACTGGTTTTTTAATTTATATTTAAAGTTTTACTTTAAAACTTTAATTTTTATGAGACAATTTTTTCCACTTTTATTTAATACGAAATAGTAAATTTAATACTGAACTGAATCATAAAAAAAAGGGGAGAAATTGGATTAAGCAATTTTTTTTTAGAAAAATAACTTTTTTTTTGCAGTGAAAATTTTAAATACAGTATTAAAATAATCAAAAGCTTTTGTATGACTGTTTTTTGTTATTATACAGTGAATAAGTGTAAACATTTTAAGTATTTAAAAATATAACTTTTGAGTAATATTTCTATCTTAGAAAGTATGCATGACTACGAAAAAATTAATCTTGATAAAGTTGAATACAGTAACACCTCGAACTTGCGTGATACGTGGGAGTGGGTGATAACCGCATAAGTCGAATTCACGTAAGTCAGAATATCATTTCGCATATAAATATACATATAAATTATTTTAAGTTGGAGCCGGAGACGAAAGAGTGTGTGAGTAAGTGAATATTAACGTCGCCCTATCCAGCTACTCGAGGGCTTTTGGTGACGGACCGTATAACTTTGAACTATGGTCAAGTGACGCGGACGACACCTGAACTGGCACCCCCTCTCCTAACTTCTACACCACACAATCGGGAGGACGTTTGAGCTCTCCACAGACTTTACGTGCACTTCCATAGACCCCAAGGGGTCCACCAGAAGCCCTTTCGAATTCCTGATCTAATCCGTGCCTTCTCCTCTCGATTGATCAGTGAGAAAGTTAACAAAATGAAATTATAGAAAATGCATTTATTTTCATTTCTTATTTATTTGCTTAAACTTCGGGAAGGGAAGGGGGTCTTACTGGAAGAAGTAGAATCAGTAAAACAAAACAAACAAAATGACAAAATAAAAACAAATTGTAATTTTACACTGAAGTATTGAACACATTTTTAAATTTTTTATGTTTTTTTTTCGTTTGGAGTTACAAAATAAAAGTATTTCACATTTCACACTTTCATATAAAAACTATAAAAAAAAAAAAAATATGCGGAATTCGCTTAACCGATTGCGAAATTCTGAATAAATCAAAGCGTTTTAGGAGGAATTCGTAATCTGTTCTTGTAATAATTGGCTTCTGGGAAAACATTTTTGTTCCAACAGGAACATTCTCTGGTTATCCCGAATTTCTTTACTCTATTTTTTTAAAAATTACTGTAGAACAAGGATAAGGGATTTGAGACTTCTTAAGGCACCTTGAGGTCCCCTGAGTGATTTTATATATTTTCTTGTAGAATGCATTTTCATATTTTTCAATAATTTTGCTTAATTAATACGTTTACAAAAGTATCAGTTTAAACTTTATTGAATTTTAAATATATCTATTCTTTATGTTGTCTACAAAAGGGATTAAATCCTTTTGTTCGATAATAGAGTACAATGATTGACTTTTTAAAATCTGATTGGTGCTAAAAAATTACAATAAGAGTATATGTAATTGTTAGATGTTAAAAAAATGTGCACTCTATAAAGAACATCTATCAGATTGTGATTTTAGTTTTAAAAGATAATTTAATCAAAAGGAAACCAGATTTTACCTATATTTAACAGATTTATTTACTAAATTTAATGGGGTTAATTTGCAGTTAAAAGTGACAGCATAAATTTTATTGAAACAGAGACCATCATTTTACAGTGTTTCTTGCCAGAATTCATCGCGATTTTTCTTAATTTCTCAATTGGTCACAGACAATTTGCCAGGAAAATGATGGTTTAACATTTAAATGTTCTTTATTCAGATTTTGAAACTAGGTTTGATAGTGTTTTGATTATGGTAATTACCACAATAGGCAATGAATTCATATGGTCACATTGAATAAAAAACCCCTAATGTCATATTACTAGAGGAACTGATCGAAATAGATCCAACGCAGATCTTTAAGAAACGGATGTCTGCAATTTTGGCTTTAAAAAGACATACCTGTTATTTATCCTGAATTATGGAGTATTGCGAGAAAGTTTTTAGCTATATATACTTTTCCTAGTGATAAGGAGTTTCCAGTCTCCAAAATAAAAAAAAGAAAAAGACTGGGCATAATTAACCTAGGAGATTGAAGGTTAAACCTGACAAGATTGATGTCAGAGTTTGAAAATTTGTTATTGAACCACCAGAATCATCCCTCCCATTATAAACATTTATTTCTTGATCAATTATTTTAAAAATTAATTAAATATTAATTTAATTAACATGCGTTTCTTAAAGCACTATACTTCTTTTAAGCTCAATACTTCACTATAGTTAGGAATTTAAATCTTTTAAAGTAAGAATAGCTCTATATCCACTGTCAAAAAGACATTTAAGTTGATAAATTTGCAAAAATTGAATATTAGGTAAGAAGGGGTCTACTCCAAACCCCGGAAAACATGGCAAGGGGTCTATGAGAGAAACATTTTGGGAACTTCTGTGTTACATCATAGATAATCTAACACAATCTTCCAAACTGAAAAAGTAAATCTACCTATCAGTTGAATCTTTGATTTGATTGTTTACTGATATCAGACTAGAAGTTCTAATAATTTATGTGATCTATACATTTCAAGAGAGTCTGATTTCAAAAAGAAAATCTTTTCGAAACCTCTTTGATCCAAGATCCAATAAACTGAATAGAGATAATTGAAAGATAATATTCAAGAGAAATTTTAAATTCTTTAATATTTAGAGGCAATATTTGAGTACTTGAATGTACTGAGTTTTTCAAAAATACTTCAAACAGATACGTATTTTGATGCTGCTTTAATATTGCTAGAAATAATCTAGCTATCAAGAAAAAAAAACTGTATTTTCCCCCCTCAAATCTTTGATTTTTTGAAAAAGTATACGTCGAAATTTTTTTTAATGTTAATTGTAAGAGAAGAGTCTTTTTGTTGATTTCTTTGATGTAGGAATAATGAATTTTCTCTTACTGTGTCTCAATAAATCAGAATGATTCAGTAGAATTCTAGAAACTCTTCCGGCTGAATGATGAAATAGGGAAGAAAAGGGAAAAATATTTGCATTAAAATATTTCCTATGTTTTCGAAAATAGCAATGAATTCTTGCCGTCATCAATTTTTCATACATTTAAAAATATTTTAAGCACGATCTTGTTCTTTTCAAAATGTTTTTGAAATATGTCATTGTTTGTTTTTTAGTTCGAATTTTTTAGTATTTTTTAAAAAATACCAGAAAGGAAGATTGTTTAATTTTCATGGTATTTCTTTTTTATCTCAAAAATTTAAGTGACCCTGGTAAAAACATTCTAATTTTAATATTGATACCAAACTTGTGATTTGACCATCATAATTTCTTTTCTTTCTTTTTCTTTTTGCAGATATATTTTTTAAGTATCTTGTATCCCCCATCGACTAAGTAAATAAAATTAAACTGATTGATCCCTTTGAACTGCACATCTTTGAACCGTAACATTTGAAGTGAAACGTTAGAACGCCATACAAAAGTGTTAGGAAATCCAGACTTCCCATTATCCTTTTCCCGCCTTCTTGAACAAATGCGTAATCTGCTTATGTCAGAAGCAGAAACCACTGCCCTGGCTTAATCCACTCACATTTCAATTCATTCAAACCATCCATAAAACATAAGACGAAATTAATAACGAAAACATTATACATTTTTTTTATCACCATCATTCATTCTATTTGCCAACTTGAAAATGCGGCTGGGCGAAACGACCGCTTATAATATTAAGATCCCGTTAGAATCTTTTGAAAAGGCCCACTGGACCATGCAAGAAGTTAGTTGTTCTTTTCTTCATAGTAAAAGAATACCGAACGTGAAAAAAAGAACTTCCGTAAACACGGTTAAAGGTAAAGCCCAGTTCAAGAAGGAGGGGAAGTTTTTATTCTATTATCTAACTTGAGAGGATTCTTGGATTACAGTTTACCTATACTGAAGGGAAGGTAATCTTGTTAAAAAACTTCAGACTCGACGGGTTTTAATGTCGAGACCCATAAACAGAGCCTCATATGTCTGGAGTTTTTTTAATGGACTTTTTAAAGGAAGTGATTATATTCTGTTGCTCTAAAGAACCTTACGAATTAGTCGTCATTTGGAAAGTTTTAAGTTGTGGAATGTTCGATTATGTTGCACCTGAGTCAATAAGAAGCTGATAATGGAACACCGTTTTTTGTCTGTTTTTATAGGAAGGATAAGAGAAAAATGGATTTGTTTGCTTTTGAAGCTTCTTAAATGTACTGTTTTGTTGAATGAAATTATTAAAAATAAAATTCGTTTTTTTTTTTATCAGCTAAGGAATTGTAGAGGCACTAACATCGTTAAAAAAGAGATTAGTTTTTTAGGGGAAATATGTTTAATCGATTAATCTTTTGATTCTTAACTTTTCAGTTTTATTTAAAAATGAGAATACCTTTTATCAATGTTTATCAGGTGAAAATTATCACGAATTTTGTGTTACGACAAAGATATGAAATTTTATTATAAGTACTTTATATTGAGATAAATTTTAATTCGTCGTAAGATTCTCAAAAAAACTATCACGAACTAAAAATTTTTTTTAACAACAAATGCAAAATACATTTTCCACGTCACAAATTTTTGTTAATCAAATTTTATGGTGATAAAAAAAAGAAAAAAGAAATCGATAATAATGGATCAAATATAAAATTTATTTTGATAAGTACTTTTATTCTCATTTCATTCGAATGTAAAACACAGTCTTTGGAATTCGTGCCGTGTTTTCATTGCCACAAGGCTACTAAAATATCATTAAAAAAGAATATTTGTGTTTTTAAATAAATGAAATGGGAGAATATTATAAATATACAAATTCTATAAAAATGGCTTTCAAGCGATTGCCATTAACTTAAAATCTTCGGTTAATAATATGTTTTGAAGTTTACTGTTTTACTAATAGTTTTTGGCCTAGTAAATCAAATTTAATCAAAAATATACAACACTTTTAATAAAAATGCAGACGTATCTCGTGCTAAAAATATTTTATTGGTGCGTTATTTTTCTTAGAGTGGTAAAAAATAGAAGTTAATAAGAATTGCAAAATATTGAATTGTTTATCACCCAAAAGAATATGTGGAAGTGTAATTATGTAAGATTGTCTCTCAATACTAACAATGAAATTTTCACAGAAAACAAAGATTACATGGATGATTATATTTTATTGATTAGATTTTTCCTCTTTCGTTTTAAATTTTTAATATTGAGTTTTGTTCGAATAGGATACCATTTTTTTAGTATTTTCTTTCTTTTCTTATAAAAAAATTTACAATTTTTTAAAAATATAAACTGCAAACGATTTTGAACATAATAACGTGCATATACATTTCTTCTATTTTTTATATTTTTATAATTGTTCATTGGATGGTTTATTACGTGAGATTTATTTCTTTTCGCTTTCTGTTAACGCGTATATGTTTGTTCATTATAACCACATATGCAGTACATTTTATACTTTTTAATTTATATAACCGAAGCAATCGAGTAAGTAAATTTAATTTTTATATTTTAATTTTTCATTAAACTTTCGCCAATACGTTTTATGTATTCGAAACGAATACGGCGACTATGTTTCCAGCAAACACAGTGGCCTATTTGAAACAACCGTTACCTTCTCGTACTATATACATCTATTCATGTATCATAAAAGAATACATAAAGATAATTTTTGTTGGAGTCACATCGTAGAGTGTTTAAGTAGCATCAAGTTCACGTAAGTGCTTAGAATAAGAATGCTATTGTATGTATATCTTTCAGTCATACTTAAAGCCAAAATCAAACAAACAAATCAATCGACAAGAATAACGCGTTTAAATATATAGTCAAATAAATTTTTAAAGTAGCAAAATTATGAACAATTTTTTGTATATAATTTATATTTATACAATGTTTAAGTTTTATAGCATGTTTATAATTTCTTTTAGTGTTTCAGTTTTGTTTTGTTTTGAATTACACTACTTTGACTCTGTATTTCATAATAAAATCATTTTTTTCCCAAAACATTGTGTTATGCTTTAAGTCGGGTAAAACCAAAATAAAGATTATTATTTCGTTTATTGTTTTATTTAGATAAATGATTCTATTTCAAAACTGTAAATGTTGTTGAAATTAAAAAAGTCTGAAATTTTATTTTTATTCATACAATGTATTATAGAACATTGAAAATGCTGTGGCGATCGATCGAATGGGAGTTTAGATATCTTGACAATTGCAAGATCCTGGAGTTGATTAGCATAATCGAATTGCATTTTTTTAAAGCTTCTTGAGAGGTGTACTCTAACTTTTTTCTCGCCGGGCCGCATACATATGGCAGATATTTCACGTGGGCCGCAATATGAGGATTAAGATGGGAAACAGTATAAGACTAAGGCGATATTGTACACTTAAAATGTGGATGATTGATCAAAATATTAAAACTCATTTTTGGCTTTCAATACTATATTAATGTCTTCAAATATACATAAAAATATAATTTTGGTTTTATGCATTTTTTACCGGAATTATAAGGTAGTTTCGGTTCCTTTTCATCAATGATCAAGCTCCTAGTTTGCATTCTACTGTCATGCAAAGCTGCCATGCTGCTTGATAATTTAATTTTTTTTTTCTTTTGACAAAGTCTCTCTTATTTTTATTTCAAGTATTAGTTTATCAAGTGCAGAATGTCAGCAAAGGAGAGTGTTAACTGAATTCCAGACTGAAATCAGTATTATTTGTTTATAATTAAAACTCAGTTTTACCCATAAAATAGTCACTACTCCAGTTCAGTTCGCTACTTCAGTGTTATTTGTTATTACTGGCCGTCACAGTTAGAAACAGAAGGGGAAAAAAATCTTGCAATCGTACCCGTGCGAAATTGACAACAAAATTGGTAGATCTGATTTTCAATCCTGATGGAATACCGCACTACATTTTGTTAATGAATTGTTCTTAAAAAATTGAATTTTTTTAGTGCAATGGGCTATGAGCGGGCCACTCAGAAAAACCCGGTGGGCCACATGCGGGCCGCAGGTTGAATATTGCTGCTCTAGAGTATTGGATATTATTTATTCAAAAATTTCTTCGAATACATATTCGCTTAATATTATAAAACTAGTCATTATTAAAGAACAGTAGAAACAAACAAAATGTTTTCCACACTCTTGTGTTTATACTTCAACCAAAAATGTATAGTGAACGAGGTATTTTTTCCTGAAAATTCGAATTTAGGTAACCAACTACTTTCGAAGAAATTTTTTTCAGAAGATTGAATTTTTGAATAATTTTTTATAATTTTTGGGTACATTATTTATTTTAACACAAAAAATGCTAAGAAGTTTTAAAAAAATCTTTTTTGAGAAACTGATTGCAAGCAAAGAGATTTGTAGCAAATTTTAATGAAATTTAACCTAAGCGATTGACCCTATACAAAATTCTTATACAGCAATCCTAAAAAAATCACTTGATGATGATGTCGTGTCCTGAAATTACTTTACAGTATTAATGAAGAAATTTAATTTTCCCCCAAATATAGTTCTTTTAAAAATTTTCAGAAATTGTCTAAATAATTTAGAACAAGATGTTATTTAATTATTTTGTAATTATACGAGTCCATTAGCTAAGCAGTTTTCTTCTCATAACTTGTTCTTGGTGTCATACGTTTTCAAAATGGTTAAAAAATTTAATTATCAGTGACAAGGAAATCTCTTTTCACGGTAAATCTATGGAAAGAATGTTCAAGGTCCAGACTGTTTTCAGTAATCTGTGGTAATATATGTAAACCAGTCATGACATGGTACCATATACGTTATCTTGAAAACATGTTTTTTCTTATTGAATTTATTTGCAATATCGCGACGTAATCTGTTAATTGTTACAGACTTACACGATCTGAGTTATTTACTGCTTTTTAGAAAACACTAGGAAATTCGTTTGCCATGATATTTATTGGCAGTTTTTCAAGATTGAGAGCGTACATTTCAGCTTATAACATTCAGAATCTTACATATATTTTTAAAGTAAATTCGCAGTAATCAACTAATAAAGCTTTTAATTGTTAACTTTAAAATTAAAGATCTATTTCAGATACTTCTCTAGTTTGAAGCTTTTTTCCTTTTTTTTTAGCTTTCATTCTTTCAGCGTTAAATTTTAGTTGCACTCTGAGAAATTAATTACCGTGTTTTTGATAGTAAACGCTTATTGAAAATCTTGTTTGTTTCATAAGCTAGATGGATTCGAAGTAAATTATAAGAAAACAAAGTTTAATTTGTTTTTATTAAATCATTTCAAATATAATTTTACTTTTCTATCATTGTTTACAAATGAATTTTGTTTTCGTTTTAAAAAAATTATTATTTTTATATCAAATATTTTATGGAAGTTTTATTGATATGGAATTTTATTTCAAGTAGCGCTTCATCAAATGTAGGTTACTAGAATTGTTTGAAAAAAAATAATGATAACATTTAGTCTCTCTAAAAACAACAAGAAAAGTAATGAATTTTTCAAGTCAGCGATATGAAAATTAAATTTCCTTCTATTGTTGAATAATTTTTTTGTTGTTATTGGTGTGAAAATAGAATAGCTAAAAATTCAAAAATAAATATGGAAAAATTACAAATTTATAAAATTATATGAATATAATTAAAAATCGTTATATGAAATTAAACAACACCATATGAAATTTCAATAAATCTATTGCCCTTTAAACATCTTTATAATTTCAGATAAAAAAAAAAAGTGCTATCGCATGACTTGCAACTTGTACGTACGTCACCTAAGTCTCAATTATTCATCCAGCAATTCTAAATTTCAGTATTTTTAAAACAATAGCTGTTGCAATCGCTTACATATACGTTTAATTTTCTTAAGTAATTCCCGGACATCACTCAAACGATCCCCCCCGTGTAACGTTCTTTTTGTCTTACATAAACAAGTCATTGTTTTTTGTTTTTTTAAAAAACGAAATCAACTGTCTTAGAAAATTTCTTTGCTAAGGAAAAAACCGTTGGTGTTTAAAAAGAACGTTAAAGCGATTTATCATGTTAAGGGCAAAAGGTCGTTTATTCTATTTAAGGATTTAAATTTCACTTTCAGTTGGCGTCATTGTCACCGCGTTCGATATTTACGATTATGGAGTTCTAATTAATTTCCCGCCATTACTTTCCCGTTTTAATTGTTTGTTCTTAGTACAATTGAAGCGTACCGTTAAAGATTATTTTTATCCGTTATTCTTTCGGAACAGTTCTTAAGAAAAGTAGACTGGTACAGACTTAATTGTGACACCGTTGCTTCAGTGCATTTAATGTTAATTACCGCAAAAAAGAACGTTTGAATGTATCTGACCGTTACAGTTAGTTCAAAATGGCAGCAAGTTTTTGTCTTTTGTTTTCGTTTCTTTGTCTTTAACACGATTTTATTGGTATAAACGTAGTGAGGTTACTGCACTCTTGGAGTAGAAAAAAATACAAGATATCCTTTCGTATTTTAATTTGTTCTGCGAGTAATGTTTTGACAGAGTGTGAGATATTAGGCAATGGATATTTTTACCATCATTTTGTAGTGAACTGAAAAACTTTGCTGCGGAAATGATGGTGGCTTTACAACTAAATGGGCAAAACACAAAATGTATGTCTGAAAAAAATATTATTCGGACTACACTTCCGTATTTTCTACTGTTTCGAAACTCTGTTAAGCAATTTGAATATTTTTTCTAAAAGAAAAATAACTGTGTATAGCCTTTGAGTGTGATTTTTTTTACTGCGATAGCAGGGGTAATGTGCTATTTTCATGTTAAAATAAACTGAGAGAGAACCCATTTCCATTGGCGTAGCTAATCCTGTGAGTAGGCCCTATTTTGGGGCTCCTTAACATTGTACGAATTTTTGCTTTCACATGTTTGGGGCCCCTGTAGCTTGGGGGCACTGTATCATTGATATGGCGGTAGCTACGCCCCATTCCACATTTCAGTTTTTGCTGTAAAAATAGTTTTTAGAGTGGAGTGAATGTTTTTTGACGTCGCACTATCAAGCAATCCGAGAGCAATGAACCTCGCTTCAGTGACGAGGATAACCCCTGAACTGTCACCCTCTCTCCAAACTATCACACCACGCCAACGGGAAGACTCGGCAAATTTAACGTGCATTAGTCTCTCTACACAGCGCGTCTTCAGTGCAATGGGAATCAAATCCAGACACGCCGACCAGGAATTCGTGACCACGAACAGTAGGCTACCGCTGCCATGTATATTTTTAGAATTCGAAGATTTTTGGGGGAAAATAATGTTGTGTGTGCGCGCGTGAGAATTCTCAATTATATTTCTTAACTTTTTATAAAAGCTAATACCTAACCTTTTTAACTTATAAAATCTAATATCTTTACCTAATACCGAAAACAAATGATTTTTTTGAAAGAAGATAGAGTAATTTTTCAAAAAGTCCCCTCGGAAAAATCCTGTAAAAAATCTACAAAACTTAAATTAAAAAAAAATATGACTTAAATTTATTTTGTAATATTTTTACTTAATTTGTTGTCACATTCCAGATTTTAAATATTTATTTTTGATATTGTTTTTTTATTTTCATTTCTCCGTTACATAATATCTTTCATTAAATTTTTTTTTATGTTCAATGTTTCATAGTGGACCATTGTTCTTATATATATACGGTTCTTTTTTCATATTTCACATTCGAAACAACATTAGTTATTAAATTAATTAGCAAAAATAAATAAATATTATATTAGAGGAAAATGAAATTTAGTATTAAGAAGTAACACGTGTTCATTTATAAGCACGAGAATTTTCAATTCGAGCTCGAATTTTGAATTCGAAATTCAAATTATGAAATAAACTTTATAAAATCCCAGTTATTATGTCTCAAAAATATATGTTTTAGGTAGTGGTAGGACTTTTTAAACAAATTTATTAAACTAAAAACTTTTAATTTCTCTCAATTTAAGATCCTTCACTCTAAATATGCTCTGATTTTATGCATGATTGTGTGAATTAATTTCTCTAGGTAAGATTAATACTTTCCGATCAGCATTCTTAGGTAACTTTGAATTTAATCCCTAGTACGTCCTTAATTTAACTAACCTGTGTTTCACATACCACTTAAAATCGTTAAATTACAGATTAAGTGATTGGTGGTAATGTCTGTTGAAGGCTTCAGAACGAGTTTGAAGATTTGGACAGTTCAATAGAACCAGTGAACTTTAGAACGAATCTCGCACTTAAAGGTTCAGAAGCCGGTTCTTGTTCTGAGTGACGTATTAATAAGACCTTGACTTAATTTTTGACATAATTAAACGGAAAGTAACCGAGTTAAGTTTTGAAAGCATAGCGTCTGCCGCTTTTCAATCGTACTGCATTAAAGTGGAGTAATTTCTGATTAAATGTCTTATGCTGTAACATATTTTGCATTCGGCTGATATATAAAGAATTAGATATTTTAGTATTACACATATAAATTAGTTTTTATAAATCGTACGGCACTCAAAAATAGGACTGTTTTAGCTATTTGTTAAGGTTGTTAGCATCGTTACAGATGATGTTTTAGCAGTGGCCCACACAGACAAATCTCATGAAGGGGGTAAAATCTAAAAAAAAAAGTAAATGGCAGCGCCGAGGGGTTATCTATATGGTAAAAATTAAAAATCTGTTGGTCTAGGGAGTTTGAATCCCCCTCCTAGTGTACGCCACTGTGTTCCAGTCCAGTGACGGCTTAGAATTTGGGTTCCACCAATTACTTGTCATCATCGGCGTAGCTAGTCCTGAGTGGGCCCTGTGTTAAAATTTCTTGGACACCCGATTTTAGGACCCTTTAACATGTTACGATATTTTTGCTAACATATGTTGGGGTCCCTGTAACTTGGGGGCTCCGTATCATTGATACGGGGGTAGCTACGCCTCTGCTTGTCATGCAGAAAACAAGGACTGTTGCTCTTAGTATATGAATGTTAGGAGGGTGAGTAATTTTTAATCAGATATCGTCTTTTTCACCCGAACTTGATTTAGTATTGTGATTTTTGATGCCGAAATCCTAGAGTAGGACGAAGTCTAGAATTCTAGAAGTCCGAAATCCTAGAGAAGACTGGCTAACCCATATGGTTTCACGGTTCATTTTAATGACGCGTAACCCCTCACTGGGGCCACATAGATAAACATGCTTTCAAAATATTGTAATATAAATACAAAATAAATAAAACTTTATTATTGTACAATAATTAAATATAATTAACAGTCGAGTCTTAATGAGATGTTTGTTTATCTTTTCTTTCACTTAATTTTTGTAAATTTATATTTATGTTCGCGACATAGCACATCTTATAGTTGGTTTTGTAAATTAGCATCAATAAAATGAAACACACGTAATGAACTCTGTAAATTTCATTTTAAAAAAATGTTTGTAAACTTATATGGATTTAAAAGTTCTTACAAGTCGTTATGTCAAATATCTTAAGTTGGAATAACTCTCGGATGTGTTGAGTAAGTATTGTAAAAATTAGTTTTACAGTATTTACACAATTTCGCAAAAGTCTCTTCCATTTCGTTGTAACACCGTAACTCAATTAACTCCATTTACAGATTTTCAGAAATGCTGTTTCTGTCAACATGAAATGAGCATGAAAGCATTTCATCATATTCCTCTAATTCTGAGAAACGGCGACCCAACGTAGTTTATAGCATTTTTTAAAAATTTTTCATTAGCATATTTTGAGAAATTCTTAGGTTGGCTGTTTGGTAAAAGAGGAAATTGTTGAACCTTATTATTTCTAAGTTGGCACTCAAATAACAATGATTTCTTATTAAAAGCCTTGATGAAATTGCAAGCATTGATTTTTGCATTATCTTGTCCTTGCAAATTCTTATTTACTTGATAAAGTTTTTGTTACGTAGATCTACTAGAAATCATCGATCTAACAACCAATCATCATGGTTGCTCAGTAAAATTTGAGATTCGTGGATATCAAATATCTATTAAACTAGAATTCACAGTATAATTTGCATATTGTAGCAATGGCACATACGAATGTCCGTTCATTGAATAATTTATATATATATATGTTACCGTTAAAGTGTGAAATGCGTTATTTTATAGAATTTCTTGGTATTTCATGAAATAACTAGACAAGTCAGTTAAAGTACACTGGTGTCCAAAAGTTAAGCATAATTGATAATTATGTGAATAAAGAAGGACTGTAAATCAGAATGGCGGGAAACGTGATATGCGAGTGTAAAATGGTTATAAAATAAGGAAGCAAATCAAAAGAATGATAATAATTAATTTTATTATCCAAAGTAGCAGTTTGAAAGAAAACTGAGCATAGCAAGGATTCACACTTTAAAGAAAAAATAAAAGAAAACATTAAATAAAATACTGATGCTGCAGTTTAATAAGGCGTGTGGTCACCTCTGACAGCCAGCACGCTGCACAGCGATTTACCATACTTGTATGAGATGATGAATGAGTTGTGGGCTCAAACGGTTCCAAGCTTCTTGAGAGCTCTCTTCAGTTCTGTAACGGAGCTTGGTGGTGCGAAAGGGCTGCAATTTGTCTCCCGAGCATATCGATCATGCTCGATAGGATTTAAATCAGGGGAGTTCGCAGGTCATGACATGCGCTAGATGTGTTCCATTTCAAGGAAGTCATCAATCAGCACCGCTCGGTGACATAGCGCATTATCATCCATGAATATGAAGTCAGGACCGACAGCACCTCGAAACAAGTGAACATAAGGCTCAAGAACTTCGTCTCTGTATCTTTGAGCAGTCACAGACCCCGTGTCAAAAAAATGGAGGTCTGTGCGGCCGTCCATCATGATGCCTGCCCATACCATTACTCCCCTTGATGGAAAATGATGTCTTTCCGTTATGTTTCTTGGTTCAAAACGTGTTCCACGTTCTCTCCATATCGTTACCCGCCGAGAATCACTACTCAGACTAAACCGGGACTCGTCACTGAACATCACATTGGCCCACTCTCCCACATTTCAATGTTGATATTTCAAACTCCAGTTCAAATGAGCGCGTTTATGCGCAGACGTGAGGGGAATTCAAACTGCTGGTCTTCTGGCATACAGGCCAGCATGATTGAGTCTCCTGTAAACAGTTTGTCTTGAAATTCGTATTCCTGTGGTGTCTGTGAGCCCCGAACCCAGTGCTCTGGCAGTACTGTCCTTCTGACGTCGCGCACTTATTACCAGATATCGGTCTTGACGAGGGGTTGTGACTCTTGGTCGACCTGATACTGGTTGTCGAGTAACATCTCCCGTTCTTTGAAAACCTCTGTCACAGTCTTGAGATCACAGACTGGTTCACATTCAGAATTCGAGACACTTCGGTTTGTGATGGTGAGGATTCCAGCATTCCAACGATTCTTCCTTTCGTAAACATGTCCAATTACCGTCTTTGTGCCATCATTCCCCTTGTTTGATAGTTAACAACTTTCCTTCACACAGCAGTTGCACGAAACTTGTCTGAACTGCCTATGCTGCGTGAATCGGTTTCACCGCGTTCCGACATGTGCCGGTGTTTCGCGCAGGACGTAGTCGACTGAAAAGTTTTGCATAAACCCAGTGTTTCTTCTTCCCCCAATTAATGTCCGCAAGAAATTTGGAATATTTTTACGAATATTTACTCCATGTTTTTCACATTTTACGATTTATGCTTAATTTTTGGACACCAGTGTATATAAAATTATTGAATTCTGTGATTTAACTAGGTATTCTGTAGAATAATGATTACTTGATCGTTAAAGTATGAAATACGGCACTCGAAAGTTCTTTGAACCGGTTCTAGCTGCTTTAAGAAGGATTTTTTTGATTATGAACTAGAGATGGCCGAATAAAGCAATTGTACTCTAGAAATCAGTTCTATATATGTCAGCGAGAATCACTTTCTGTTGAAGTTCAAAATATTGAGACATAAAGCTTTGATCTGTTGCAACAGCTCAAAGTTGCGGTACTGAACAAGGATTTAAAAAGTGCTCGTGTAAAAATGTGTAATGGTAAAAAGTGGGCTTGTTTCAAAAATAATAAGCAGTCCAATCCAAAGTGTCATCACAGCAATCCTTGCTCTAATAAATAATGAAAAGTAAAATAAAGGTATCTCATAAAATTTAAATTAATATTCTTACATTTTTGTTTAACCACTTGCGCTGGAAAAACGTGCTACGCACGTCGTAATGCTTTTGTCACAGAATCGCCCAAGACGTGGTATGCACGTCATCATGCGATTATTCCAGAAACAGAAACGACCGTTCTGGTACACGCGTCAGTGAATTTTTTTCCAGCGCAAGTGGTTAAAAAATTTTACACAATGTTTTTATGAAGCAACATTTTTTCTTTTTAGCATGTAATTTTGTTGATAATATTTAAATATAATCTATTTTTGCAACATATTCTTATTTTCCCCCTTTCTGTTTAATTTATGTTAGCAATAAGAGCAATATATATATATATAAAATAAATTGTATTATCTGCTTTCCCTTATCATTTATCAATTATTCATCCGCAAAAGAGATAAAATGTATTTTTCGAGAGATTTTAGCTGTTTATGATTAATTAATTTATGAAATATCTTTGAAATTGTTTATTTCTCACTTTAAAGGTCTATCCTTATTTCATAGAATACCTAGTTATTCTGTGAAATAACTAGGTATTCTATGAAAGTATGAAATTTTTCATCTATTTTATGCTTTAACTGGCTTGTCTAGTTATTTCATGAAATATCTTGTTATCTAGTTATTTAACGGTAGCATATATATAAATCAACACACACATACATATAACGAAAAACAAAAGTTTCAATAAAAATATAAAATCACCGGCGGGGTCCATAACCAGCACCCTTTTGAATATATATACAGTCGTCTTTCGATAATTCAAACCTTCGATAATACGAACCTCTCGATAATTCGAAGCATATGCTCAGTCCCTAGAAAAGCTCTAGATATTTCGAACTAAAACAATACGTTTGGGCACATTCAATAATTCGAAGTAAAATCTGTGGCTGGCCAGATTACAACACGCAATAATTCGAAGTTATCTTGTAAAACTCTCGACAATTTGAACACTCACTATCATGTACAGTACTGTAGCAAACAGGTTCGGGCTTACAAGTTTTATGTTGTATTGTATCTGCGTGTCTCGCCTGTAACGTTGCTCATTTAATGACTATCTGTTTGCTACCCCTTCTTGGTGTTTTTCGGTTCATCAGGCGAAAATACGCTTTTATTGCTTTCCTTTTTCAAGTGGACAATAGACTAACCGCACCTGTTGTCACCCGTCTATATCTTTCGTTTAACATGTGGCCTTGCTATATGCTGGTTATGTGTTCCGAAAGAAGGGTCCACTTGTGGTGGCGGGGTCTTACCTGGGACCCCGCTCACTCTGCCCGGCGCGTCTCTAAGTGTGGGAGGAAACATATCATCACCAACAAACGCCATAATAACAAATATATTTATTCAAGTCTGACAAACACTTAAACAATCACAAGCTTAACTATAAGAAGAAACCTAGGAGTGAATCCTAAAACGTCGATTAATCCTAATAATCAATTCTAAGTAAACCCGACTACCAGAAATGGACAGGAGACGATCACTAACTAACCTCAGGTCGGTACTGAATCTACTATCTTCAGTCTTCAATCTAACAATTTACTCTTATAATTTATACCTATTAAACGCGCGCTAAGTTCACGAAGTAATTCTCCGATATTTAACTTACGTGACAGCTTGGCGGCTCCTTCTTCCTTACATTTACAATACCTAGACTTTATACAGTCGAACTAATTAACATATATCTATCTCGCGTTTTTCCTGAAAAGGCTGTGAATTAGTATAAATGCCAGCCCCAAAGTTTTCCAAGAGGATTAGCTCGGAAATCTCGCGAATAGCCCCGTCATACACTATTGTGAAGAAAAGATGCGTAGGATTTTGTATGAATGTATTCTTTTAATACAGGACTTTTAACTTCTGTATAATATTTATATTCTATAATATGTACTTTTTAAAAACTACTTCAAAAAAACTTTATCCATATGTACAATTGTTGTTTTATTACATGGTTTCAAATTTAAATGTTACATAGTTTAAAATTCTCTTCGAGTATTTTAGGAGTTTTTTTCTACCCTCTTATAATTCGAATTCTTGATAATTCGAGGTTTTCCATTGGTTCCTCCAACTTCGAATTATCGAGAGTCGACTGTATATATAACTTCAGTCGTATATTTCCGTTTCAAAATCTAGAACTATTGAACTGCATCTTTTACACGCAATTTACAAAATAAAGCTTGTTTTCGAAAAATTTTAACGTGTGAAAAATTGTTTAAATTATATACTCTCGACTTCATCAACATGTCTTTATGGCATTTCGAACATATTTATTTTTGTCAAGCTGTAAAATATAGGTTTGTGGAACTCGACATTCCGCATCACTTATCGGCGATCTTATCCACCAGAACTCGTGCTGTGCATATGTAAAAACTCCTTGTGTTGAAGTCGCACGCGCGACACCATCTGCGACAACAGTAAATACTTAGTCTAAAGTGCCATCAATCCCCGCCATTTTTTTTTTTATGATGCCATTGTCGGGTGCAATGAGCCGTTAAAATGGAACGAAATTTTCATTCGCATTATTATAAGGAATGTATTCTGGCATGATAAGACTTGTTATTAATTGGATAGGATAGAAGGTATCGTGTTGACGTGTAAGCCATGTGTCACGAAAAGGAACAATTAGTTTTGCTTATGACAGCAGTTTTTGTGTTGATATTGCAGAAAAGTGTAAACAACGCCTCGTGTAAATTTATTTGTTGTGAGATTTTTAAAAGCAATTTAAGGGGACACGGTTCCACCCTATACACGATTTTTTTTATTTATGTATTTCAGAGGTGGGGAACCCGCGACCTCCGTGAGTTTCTTGTGTGACCCTCATAAAATAGCACTTCTATTAATTAATATTTAATTATATATATTACAACAGTTTGAAAATCAATGAATTAAATAAAGAACGGCTTGAATATATGTATGTTTCAATGACTGCTCATTGGAATAGCCCAATTATACATTTCAAATGCTAAACGCCCACCTAGTGCAACATGACAACACTACCACATATGCTCATGTAGAGGAACAATTAAGGCTTCACATTTTGAGTTTGATTCAAGTATATAATTAATAATATAGGTATATATAAGTTTACCAACAGTGAAATATGGAGAAGTTACAACATATGTATGAATTTATTAAATTTATAGACAAATAATAATCAATGATGAATGTATAACAATTTTTATTTATGTGAATACAGAAATATTTTATATTGTAACTTTTTATGTCAAATAATAAATAAATAAGGAATACCATTTTTTTAAAATATTTCTATATAATGCACCAAAATTGTTAAATCTATTACAAAAACTATAATAATTTCATTAAAGTCGCATTCATTAGGTACATCAACCTATGTGTGGGTGGCCTCCGCTATTATACTTAATTTACATGCGGCCTGCAATGTAAATTAAGTAGTAATAAATGTTACCTTCTTACCATTGCGGCCTGCAATGATAGAAAGGTTCCGCAACTCTGATATATTTAAATGAAAATGTTTACATGTATCTAATTGAACACAAATGAATATACATACATTTCAGGAGGGGGGGGGACTCAATTTTTAAGCAAACATTTATTTTAAATTTTTTAAAAAAATACTTCAATATTTAAAATTTCTACTACTTCTAAAAATTTTAATATTTTGGAACAATTTTTTTCCTATTTATTTTATTAGAAGTATTTTGTGTTTTCACAAATTTGTGTGGTTGGTTGGTGTTACGAGTGATGCTTTTATTTTTGCGATATTTTTTCATGTCGGACACTTTGAAAAATAAGTTAAAAAACATCTATATCTAACTTTGAGATTTTTTAAAAAATAACCTATTCACCTAAATCTTTATTCCACACACACATGCCACAGAATATTCAAACATATACAAAACAACTGGCAAAGTTTCAAAACTTTATATTGAATATAGAAAAAGAAGCCTTAGCATTTTAAATACACGATTATCGTGAAAAATAAAAAGCTGAGAAAAAAGCCATTAAAAGTTTTAAAGGTAAGTAAAATAAATGAAACAGTTAAATTCAGACGTCACGCGTTCTAGTTTTGATTTTCGTTTTGACATATTGTTTAAAAAGTTTAATAACTGACTTATTAATATAGCTAGTAGCTATACGAAATTTAGTATATAGATTTAAAAAAATCGCATAATATTGAAATGACGTAGTGAAAAAAAAATTCGATATTTTTGGTCCTTTTTAGAGTAATGTGACTTAACAAAAATTTAGGATTTTTTGTAAAATTAAATAAAAGTTTCGGAATAAGAAAAGAATTTGAAATATATTAACCGTGAGATGTTTGATCTTAATTATGCAATTGTTATAACTTTCAAAACGCCTTTTTTGATTGGCATTATACCGGATGATTATGGTTAGAATACTCATTTAAAGTTTAATTTGCTACAAGAAAATCTTTCTCGCAAAGCCCATGGAAATAGACCTCGGGACAGACCCCCGTTAAGATGGATTGACTGGGTTGAAAAAGACCTAAAAATTTTAAAGGTCAAAAATTGGACAACAGTTACCAAAAGTAGGGATGCCCGAAGAAGACTTCTGGAGAAGGCTAGGTCTCACCCAGGGCAGTTGAGCCATTTAAAAAGAAGAAAGTTCAATTAAAAATATTTGTGTAGCAACGATTTAATGGAAAATGTTTTGGAAATAAGTCTCATGATTAATTTTAAGTTGTAGATCACAAAATGAAACTTTTACAAATAGAGTGTGAGAGACTACTTGTCGCTGCTAATAAAGCTTTTTATGATTGAAGTATTTACTTAGATCTGTGTATTTTTATCTAGAAAGACAAAGCTATTACTCTACAAGACCCTAATCCGTCTTATCTTGACTTGCGCATCGGAAACTGGACTATGGCCATGAAGGAAGGGATTTTAGATGCTTTTGAACAAAGGTCCTGAGTATTTTCGAGAGAATTCAAGAAAATGGTATCTGGGGTGTAGAAGAAGCACACCCAATTATACCGAACGCTCTAAGCCAGATGTTGTTCATTACAGTAAAATTAGCCACCTCAATTGAGTTGGGCATGTTATCCGTGTGAACGATAATAAAATTTTAAATAAGTTTTTTGTAACACTAGAGGAAGAGAAAGAACCTTGACTTCGATGGATAGAAGCAGTAGAGGATGATTGTTTGGTCTTGAAAAAACTAAG
>BMAO01026325.1:0-20067 GCA_019973975.1 Trichonephila clavata | reverse complement strand
GGTTAAGGCTGATCTTTACTCTGCCGAAATAAATATTTTTCGAAGATAGAATATTTCAGCTTACATTTGCGATGCAAGAAAATACTGTGTGAAACTCATAACTCAATAAGGTCAGAGTTCAAATAGAAATAAATTTTGCAGGATCTTCATAATTGTCTCTCTGGTAAGGAATTGATAGCTTTCCAATACCTTCGACAAAAAAATAGCCCTTCGTTTCTTCCACTCATAAATTCGACACTGCGTTGAGAAATCTCTTAAGAATAAGCCTAAAATCTTATCCCGCTTAGGAGAAACCACTTCCATTTCTGGAAATACTTTTATCCGGTCAGTATATTCATCTATTGTTCTACCAAAATCTCTGCATCCAGGCCTCAACGGATATTCCGAAATTTAATCCACCCTCTGGAGACAATTCAGGTGGAGATGTTCTCTCTAAGCGATTCTCGCTTCCTGCTCCAAGACCGAGAAGAGAGTGGTCTTCCTGAAAGCTAAGCGTGACGTGACTGGCGCTAGTCTCTTGCGTGACGACTAGACCGGCCTTCGTTATGCAACCGGTCACTAGTCTCGTTAATGGAGGCTGATGCTTAATCGGATTGGAAGCAAGCGAGAAAAGAGAGTGGAGGAACTCATTTGTAATGGAGACGCGTTCCCAGATTTAATCCCCGGACTGTCCGGCCGATAAATCAGGCTTTCAGAGATTAAAATCCGAGAGCGGACTCCGGATAATGAAACGGAAGCGTCCGGCCCGCGCAAAATGTTGATTGAATCAGTTGTGGATCCAGCATCGGATCTGTGCAAATCATTCCCAGATCCAGAATGAATTTCGGTGGTTGATAATTATGTGTGATAATAACCGTCCAACAGGTTCAGAAACCCTAAACTTTAATTTTGAAGCAACTAAATTGTGCGATGGTGTGTGGCGATGGCAAGTCCTTTCTGGCCGGATTGGAATTTCCTTGTCTTTTCAACCTTTTAATGTGAGTGCATTTAGAATTATGACGATGATGATGGAGGATATTTATTTATCGATTTTCCCACCCTGTAATTGAAGTATGTGCAATGAATTGAAATCTATGACAAGAACTGACCAGAAGGCAAACAAGAGCACTTCGAAAAGGCCAGCCGTGATATTTTGAATCATCATCTATGAAATGAAATTCATTCCATACCATTACATTTTGTACAGAAAATATTTAATTAGATGTTAATAATAAAATTTGTGAATAATTGAAATTTCTCATACATATGGTATTCTAAATATTAAATTTCCTATCCTTGAAATTCAAACTAAATTTTAAAAAATAAACAATAAAGAAATCTTAAATGTAGTTCCATAAAATAAAATTTAATACCTATGCATATTTTATTGCTTATATTCATCGTGATGCTTTTTTAATACAGTTGCCTTACTTTTGGTTAGCATACAAAGTATGTCATATCCTAGAACTATTTTATTCTTAACCAAAATATTTCCAACTGAAAATACATATGCATTTTTTTTAAATTTTAGAAAATTATACTAATAACATTTGCGAGAGAAAAAGGTTGTGCTGATTGCCAGAGAAAGTATGATTTAAAAGTCTGCTAAAACGTTACCTTTATATTTCTCTATCTTTTTTTCGGCTTCAAATTTGTAATATTAGCATAATATTTCATAAAAAGAGTTTCAAATTGATTGATCACTTTATTAAAAAAAAATATTTACCTCAGGATTTTGAATAAATGAAATTACCCATATAAAATCACCTAATAATAATTTGTTAAATGAACCATGATGTAAAATGGGAATACCTGTAAAAGAAAATAAAAAAACTTCCATGGAAAACTTAGCTGCTTCTCTTTTCACTAACCTTTTTTCTGGATAAATCAACCAACAAACCAACCGAAACGTAATCAGAAACACTCCCGCTAGTGACAGGATGGGGAAAATTTTTTTTTTAATTCCGTGTGTTATACAAATGGTTGTTGAATGTTACGCATGGAGTTCTCAATCGCAATAAAGCACCCTCCCAACCCTCCATGGAGCACTTTCATTCCCATTCTGCCCAAATGTTGATAACGCGTATTGAAATAAATATATATAAGTAAATGGAATAAAATACAAGAAATATTCTTACCACTGACAACGCCACAGCCGTCAGCCGTCGCATGTTTCGAAAAAAAAAAGAAATTTTTTTTTCATTCTTACACCGCGTCGTTTCTGTCACCATCTCAAATCGGAAATCATCGACTGGAATAAATAAATTATTTTTTCACGACCGCATATACGCATAAAAATGACTTTAAAGTTAACAAGAAATAAATAATAAAGGAGAAAAAAATATATTTCTAACTTTCTCAGCTGGAGTGCCTATCTGGAAGACGACGCTCGAGTTTTTAGAAAAAGAGGAGGGGTGGGGTACGCACATACCCAGACATTAGAAGGGTAAAAAACGAGCATCTTCGAAGTCATTTTCTCGTGTTTGTGAACGACCCGTTTTGTCATTCGACTGTTCACATAATAAATGATCCGCTTTGGTCTTATTTTTATTTATTTTTTCCTTGGAAAAAAAGGAAAAAAATTCCCGGAGAAAGTACTGCTGCTTTCCTTCATTTCTTCCGACGGTTAACTTTTTGTCCCGTTTACTTTTCTCTCTATTTCCACCACCCTTTTTCACCAGTCGTAACTTAAAGTCGTTTATTCATATAAATGTAAGAATACATAGATATATTTATCTACCAATGCCATAGTGGGTAAGTTTGGAACGTTGGTATTGTCGCTTAGAAGCGACCGTTATCGCCGGAATATTTCGAAGCACTAGTGTACTTTCTCTCTCCCCTTTTCCTCCAGAGAACAGTTTTGAATAGCTGAATTGACAAATATACATTATGGGGAAAAATCTGTTGGAAAAAAAATACTTTTCGTGAATAAATATCTAAATTTCGCATGGTAAAAATCTACTATTTAGGATTTAAAAAGGAGACTGTTATAGCAATAAAAAATTATTAATTATGTATACTATTCACTCATGGAACAATAATTGCATTACGTATTATTGGTAAACAAATACGTAAACAATGAGCTACAGATTTGACCCTTATACTTATGAAAAGAATCAAATTGGGTGACATGGATGTGTGGAGAGAGATGTCTGCTAAAATGTCGTTCCTGCAACTTGGACGTGGTTAAACGTATGAAATACGTCTAAGTGTATAATTACGAAGTACATCTAATAAACTAAATGAAGTCGAATAATTTTCAGAAAAGTTTTGAATATTTACGACTTTTTTATTGTGAGCGCGTGTGTTATTACTAAAGCTTTGTCTGTATTTTACATTTATATATTATTTATGTAATAACTTTTCTATTACTTCTTAATTATTTCTCAACGCTGTACTTCGCGTAAACAGACAACACAATTATCTCGTTGTAAATACCATCAAAACAAACACAGTCGTGTGCTAAAAACTCTACCACGAAACTATCTATTCTTGGAACAACAGACCACGCACTGTGCGTCGGTCTCAAACCAAAGGTACTCGCTTTCCTTCACACTACATTCAGTCTAGCGCTTCGCGCTCCTAAAACAAGAGACTCTCGCTTGCCTGACCGTCTCCTTCGAGGGTCAGACACCTTCTTCCCTCACAAAAAAACAGTAACCAATCTCCGAGGTGCGGGAGTTAAGCCAAACATCCTAATCTACCGCCAACAGTAGCCAGACACTACAATTTATTTTAATGTTTAATATTTGTATAATATTTCTTTTATTTATACATTCACTTTTGTGAGATCTTTCATGCGCAAGCCACGTAATTTTTTTAAAAAAACATTTGTTGCCTTGAAAATATTTAATAACATATTTCTAATGTAATTACCATATTTCTGATGTAATACCTTTTATGACATTCTTCTTCCTTCCTCAGTGGCTCGAAGTCCAGGGTGGGCCTTGGCCTTCTCAAGAAGCTTTTTCCTACCAGCCTTCTTCCTGCTAGTGTTTTCCAATTCTTAGTTTTCAAAACTAGAGATCTTTTTCAGCCATCAATTCATCTTAGATTTCACCTACCTCTTCTCTGTGGTCCCAATTGGTTGGACATTGAAGACTTTTTTAGTGATACGCTCTTTGTCCATTCTGATATCGTGGCCAGCCCATTTATTTCGTTTGTACTTTGATGATGTCCAGATTCTTTATTTCATAACATTCTACAGGGAAAAAACTCAGTGATGCGTTTTCCCACCTTTGACCCTGACATTATCCGGTCTAGTATTGAATCGTAGGGATAGCAGATATCCAATAATTGCTTGTGCCATACATGCTCTAATTGGTGAGTTGGATCGACTCGATCCAGGGACTGTCAAAAGTGTCTGCTTGTCAAACCTAAACCATGCTATATTGGAGAGAAATGTGGTGATTGCGTCTATCAGAGAAGTTTTGCAGAAGTACAAAGGCAAATATTTGAAAGGTGTGTAGTGTGTGGTGCAGCCTTATCCTCTTAAAGGTAGATAATTTCTGAGATCTATGAAAGAAAGGGTAAGCTAATGAGTGTTAAATACTACCGTGTTGAAAGGATGTCACGGGTTTCTGCCGAAGGGGTAAGATTATCAAATGAAATTACACATAATAATTCCTGGTTGTTAGCCTGTGTGGTGTAACGATAGTCAAATGATAACCCCATTCTGTCCCTTACTTCTCTCGAAACGTTTAGCTGATCATAGGAGCTCAATTCATCCAGGTATAATGCGCCCAGTACCATCGCAAACACGCTTGGTGGTTTGAAACGGTGAGGGGCAGTCGGTGCAGTGATCTTTGTGAGCTCAGTCTCCGCTTCTAGAATCACTTGTCGATGATCATTACAGTCATTGGTGTGCCAGTTATAAGTCAGATCATTGAAAAGGACGCTTTCTGGGGGTTTGATAAATAATGAGATGATTTCACTGTCCTTTCGTTCCATGGTTGCTCTCGCCTTTCTGACTCTCTGTACGCCTATGTTACATCTATTCCTACCAACATCGCCGAATGATAGCATCACTTTGACACACATCTCAAGGGATTCGACCATTCAAGTTCCTTTAGTCCAATTGCACGTCCTCTCTCAATAGGTGACATTTGTTCATACTGTTCACGAATCCATCTGCAAAGCATTGGTACAATACACGCGTGTCGACAGAGCTATGGATGGAAGTTACAACTTAATAACTTAATATCTTCCATTTCATACTTAGCTGGTCAGGTCATTGACAGCAAAAGTTAATCATTTTCATGCTCTCTTATAAAATATATGCATACGAAATTCGTCCCGTTCGAATAACACTAGCTTAAGAGTTTTTTTAATGCTATAGATAGCATTATATTCCTAGATCAGTCAAATTAGGGTAACGTTGAAATTTATATAAAAAAACAAGTTCATATAGTTCTAATACTCTGAAATGAGAAACTTTAAATAACATAAATGTGGTTTGTCAATAAACATTTAATTCACTCACACTGAGTCGTAATAAAAATATAAACCTTACAAAATTAATTCTAATTCGATTTTGAGGGGAATTCTTTTGTAAAACTTTCAATATTGTTTTTCTTTACAAAATTCATAAATAAGACATTTTGCTAAGTTCTTAGTTTTTATAAAATTGCTTTTTAAATAAACCATTAATTCATATCCACATTGGAACAACACATTTTCTAACTTTTGGTGATTATGTTATCTACCAGTTAAATTGGAGTCGTCCATGTATATATATAAATAACCATTATATATAATGATTTAATTCCGAAACTATTTATTCCATTTATTTAAATTTTCTGTCAATTCCTTTCGATTCTTTAAAGAAATATTCAATTCAAACCAAAATAAATTTTAGCACTCAATTCAGTCTCATCCCCGTTTTCATGAATTTCATAAATATTTATTTACATCACTAAATAGCAGGCTCTTGTACACAGTTATATCCAACTATATCTGCTAATGTTCAAAGGAAGATTCAATTAACACTTTCATTCAGAATGCTTTAATTTGTGGAAACATTTCTGAGGCGTGCATAAAAAAAGCGTGTGGGAATACCACAAAACTATTATAAATATTCCTTAAACTTGCTAATTAATGCACTTTATTCATGAACTAGTTTATTTCAAACCACTGAAGTACAACTATTTATGAGAATGTAAATGAAATTAGCTTTCCAATCAACAGAGAGTGATGGTATTCATCTAGTGGCGCTATTCATCTGGAAATTCATCTGATTTGAAATAAAGCTCTTTCCCAATACTGCATTCTTATTAGGTGCTATTACCATTCCATTTCCGCAGGGCTCTTAATGATAATTTCATTGAATAGGGAATCCTGTAAGAGCTTTCAATCTTTTACCTCGCATCTAACGAGAGGTTTGGTAACCATAAAGACCTTTTAAAGCGTCAACCTCATAAGTTATTAATTTCTGAACAGCTTCAATGGAAATTTACAGCTCGAAAAGACATTGAACGAGTTTATTCTGTCTCATTCAGATTAAATCTATTTGAGTAGCTGGGACCTTTCACCTTGCTGTAGACGTTTCACAAAAATTACCACGGCAGTATGTGTACAGATTAGATGATGAACAGTAATCATAACACAAAGAATGGATAAGCCCTCCGAGTATCGTTGAAACTCGCCAAGCTCATAGAAAAGTCACTAAGGTTTGAATTTAGAGATACCATCATTGTGAGAGGGTGAAAGGAAGTGTATCTTTAATGGTCATGGAGATTAGGAGCAACTATGAATGAAGGGCTATAATTACTTTGTGCTCGAATGTAGAAAGGAATGTATAGGTGAATGCAGTCCAAAATTAGATTAATAACATACCAGAAAATCGTACTAGCGTCATGGATTCATCAACAATTGTTGCTTAAATATGGAGTAGACCAAAAGGGAAGATATTCAGTCTTGATCAATTTAGTTACGGTTCAGTTTAGTTAAGTTAAGCGTTCTAGCTTTTGTAAAAATCAAAATATCTTTTATCTTGAAGGTCATTTCAAAAATGAATAACGTAGCAACACATCAAAATTGAAAATTTGTTCATAAACTTTTGATACAAAATAGGCCACATTTATGGGGGGGGGGTCGTAAATTTTACCCATTTTTTTCCCATTTTAGTAATAATAGTTTGTTTTCTCATCCTAATTTTAGCATATTTTTAATAAAATGTTCTAAACAAATCTAAAAACAACAACAACATAAATCTTCATATCTCCTTTTAAGAACAAAAAAAGTTGTCGCAAGTAGTCAAATACCTTAAAATCATATCCCGCGTTGCTAAAACACTGCAATGTTCTAAGTCAATTTTAGGTTAAGGGGACATGGTATAATACATAAAAAATCTTTGATTGAATGGTTTTCTGAAATGTTTTGGTTGTTCCCTATGTATATGTGTTATGTAAAACAAGTTTTTGTTTCCAAAATTCCACAAAAAACTGTCATTTCATTTTAAAAAAAAATTTTTTTTTTTAATTCATGATATTAAAATGCTACTCTTCCTGCAATAACTGACGTACAGATGGGAAATTTGATTTACATGTGCCTCAAACTGTATAACGGAAGTTGGTATGGGTTTTGTAATAACATGATTGATATATGCACAATACTCTTTTTGTAAATACTTATCGAAAACTCCTTTAAAAATATGTATAAATAAATTCAACTATTTTAAAAAATAATTATGCTTCGATTAAAGAATGCATGCCAACTTTTGTTACATGCAATAGTTATAAAAAATATCAAAGCATTTGGCATAATGGAAAAAGGTCTTAGCATTTGAAGTAAAGAAAATCTAGGTGTTTTTTTTTTCTTTTCAGGTATATATTATCTTAAGGTTTTTATATGCAACTGGAATATGAATAAAAACGAAAAACGAACATAAAGTTATCACAACCTGAATTTTTTTAAAACTTGAAGTTGTCAAATTTTGTAAGATAGTAGAAAACATACAGAATAATTTAGTTTTTAACGTATTTTTGTCAATTAAATCGTGTTTTTTTTTTTTTTTTGTGCACCCTTAAATCGTTATTTTTACTTAAAATACTATTCTCAGCATTTTACAAAAATATCAAAAGAAAAAATACATGTGGATAAAATGAGAAATTTAAAATTGTATTTACCTTATTACCATACTTAGGAAAGTTATTTAGGGGTTTGTAGTTTAAATTACATTTACAGCACATATACGTACAAAAGAATCTTGTAAATACCAAGAATTCCCTTTCTATTGTTATTGAAACAGCACTTGTGTATCCGAAACCATTGCTTTCAATTGATCAAAATATGTTTATTAAATAAATATGAACAAATTTGTATATCAAAACCATGTTGTATTGTTATAAAAAAATGTAGTGCTCTAAACTGATATTAATTAAATTCCGTGATTTTTTTTTAAATGTTTCGTTATAATTTCAAAAAATGCAAGATTATATACAAAACACATTAGTATATTATTTGTAACAGCTTAAAATGTTATCCACAGATATGATTGGGGTTTAGTTTTATTTATATGTAATAGAAACTAAAAAGAAGAAACTCGATTCGAAAAATTCCAGCATTTTATGAAAAAGAAATGTTTCCTTTTTCATAAGCTGATAAAAATTCATTTTTACCACTAACACTAGACTAAAAAAATATTACTAACACTTTCTTTACTTTTAAATTACTCAGTTAGGATACATTTGCTTATAACTTATCGAATGAAAATGAGAATGTAAATATTATCATCTCTTTATTTTATATTATGTTCTTATTTTTCTGAAAGGGCCATTAATGCAACATTTTTACTTAGTTTCTGCGTTTTTCAAAAGCATGTGTATCAATTTGATTGTAAGATTTGCTTTATTGACTATCTCAAAGAAAATAACAAATTCTCACAATATTCTATTTACCTTTTTCAAATATTCTATTTTTCTTCATAGATAACTTCTCATTTCGATTTTATATTTACCTTTTGTATTATAAATATTTCTCCATCAACTGCAAAAGAAAAATCAAATATTTCTTAGAAATACATTAACTTTAAGTCATTGTTTAGACACAAAGTATGCAAAAAAGAATAAACAAATTTATTTTTGTAGATTTTTGTGATTGAAACTTTTATATATATATAATAACGATCAGTAAATTGGTTTCAATTGAAATTCACTTAAGTAGAATATGTTTTAAAATACTCTTTCAGATTTAACAAAATACAATTTCTGAAGAAGGTTTTGAATAGAATACATTTATCTGCAAGCACATGATAATAGACGTATACGATCGAACAAAGAATGAATAAAGTTTGGATTGTGTTAAAATAATGCATTAAGTCGGTTAAATAATTAAAATGTTATAAGTGTTCGAAGAATTCAGTTATTATTCAGCAGAATGATATTACCAAAACTTTCAAAATTAAACAATTGATTTATATATATGATATATTCTAATCTCAAATATCAGAGACATAAAGATTTAAAAACAGATATTGTAAGATGATTTCTAAGCTTATACTGAAAGTCCTACTTTAGGATTCTTAGTGAAAAAACCTCATGTATTTGATTGATTTGATATTTTCTCAATTCATTATTATGTAGAGGTCTTACAAAAGAATGATCCAAATACCGAATAAACTCGAATCTAAGCCGCCATCAATTCTAAGCCGCACCCTAATCCTCAAATGTTTTTGTAAAAAAAGGTTGTCATCGATTCTAAGCTGCACACCAATTCTCTGTACGCTTCTGAGAAAAAATTAAAAATGTATAAAGGTTCGTCAATATCCGATATTAAGAAATTTTTTAAAAACATTTAATGTAAATAATAAGTAGTTAATAATTAATAAATTTTAACAGCATTAAAAGCTTTCAAATACATGCAAAACCTATAACTTCTCTAACCGTCTGTATTATGTTTCGAAGAGGATTCGGCATTAGTGTGTCGAACACGCGGTGTCATCTCCCGTGCCATCCAATGCACTTGTTGTGGAACATTTTTTGAGAATGTGCTACAGAAAAATGTTATAGAATTATAAAAGACTGTTGATAATTAACAAAGCAAAATTATATCATTTTGCTTACATCATCGACGTACATTTGTTTCATCCGTGTCAAATTTTCAGTGGCCGTTGCTCTGTTTCCGTTTTTTCCTGCATACAGAACTGCCTCCTTTTTCATACTTGCGTCATAGTGAACTCGATTTGATGTTATTACCAATATCTTTGATGTTTAGATGGATAAAAGATAGCGTATCCTAGATACGAGCAGACAACTATGTTTAGGATGGATGAATTCTTGAGATAAACTGCGGAGGAGGACAATCATCGATGCAAATGGCCAGAATGGGTGATTATATATTTCCTTTTAAAAGGGGTAGAAACTCATTTCCCCCATCCAACAGATGTTTTGCCTTCGATTCTAAGCCGCACCCAATTTTCAGTTGTATTAACACCGGACAAATAGTGCGGCTCAGATTCGAGTAAATACGGAAAGAAAATTAAAGGAACATGATAAATAATTCTAACTAAAGCATTATCAAAACATTTTTTTCTCGATTTTAAATTCTAACCATGCAAAATTTAACCCAGATTTCATAAATAAATTATTACTCTTGTAAGGCAAGACAAATAAATCTTGTATTAAATCTGTATCTAAATTTGTATTCAGTAATATGATGGGATTTCTTTTTAAATTATAAATGAAGATAATACATCTATAGATAAACTCAAGAGACACATATTGAAGATAGGTTTTATTTCAATCCATCCAAAACTGAAAAACACTTTTCATTTTTGAAAAAGGAATTTTTTTTCTACATTAGCATAATATTTTAGCAGCAATTGTTAGCTATTTTATTGATTTTGTCTTCTGAAGAACATGTTCCATGTAAAAAATGTGTGGCCTAAATGTCCGTAATGTGTAAGACCAAGCAAGTCATGTTACACAAAGCATGAAATATCATGATACGCGTCCGACACGATTCACTTTCAGATCGACACCTCCGCGACAGCAAAGATCATTGATGCGACTCCGCGAACCTCCTTCTATCCTTTAAACTCACCCAGTTACCCCGAATTTTTTTTCCCTCTTTGATTCAATATCCCTTTCTTGTGCTCGTACATCTTTCCGACTTTATATTTTTCACGATAGAATGACGATGGATAGAAGAAGCGAAAATAAGGAAATATCAGATTTTTTTTATATCCCCTTCTTCTTCTTTCTTTATTTTTTATATATTTGAAAGAAATCCCTAAAAAAAGATAACTCCGCCTTCCCGAGAGAGCTGGAGCAAAAAGAACAGATATAGGGAAGACCCAGAACTGTTCCCTATCAGAATTGCTACGACAGCAAAATAAAAGTGGAAGCTGGAGAAGTGCATTCCGGAATAACGCACATCAAGACAGCATCGGCCTTTATCTAGTTTAGCCAATTGATTGAGCAAATCATGTGAATCAAGTTCGGCATTAGGTCTCTCGGTCGGCTCGATAAGACATCAGCTAGCTGCAGAATATTTTAAAGGAAAGGATGGCAATGGGATTGAATGACGGAAAAAATACTGATGCATCCAGTGATGTAGTAACTCTTTAAAATTTAACGTCAGTGCGAAGGATGATAAATATAAAACTTTATCTATTCCTTCTGTCTTTTTACTACCTACTCGACTGTCACAATCGTCATTTTTATTGGTGTTTCCAATCAATTCAAATATTTTCTTTCGAGGGTTTGCGTAGAAGGTTGAATGGCTGTCCAATATACAATTGTTGAAGTTGTGCTAGTTTATTTTTTAGAGGTTAGAATAGAGGTTAGATAAAAATGTAAGATTTGTAACGGACGTGCAGTATGTAATTTATATTGTTCCTTAATTGAAATAAATTTTTTGATTTAATTTTTTTCGTTTATGTAATTGATTATTGCTTATAGGTAAATAATTTTTAACCTGATATAAAGTAGATTTATTTAGATACAAATTGTTGTAGTTGCTTCATTATACTTGGGAGCATTTTACGAGCTTATGTATGCAATAAATTCTATATCTTTATGCAGCACATGTGACAAAGGAATTCAGTAATAACTTTAGGAAATATAAAATTAATTCATTCAACATTTACTTCGTTATTTAACAGGAGATTGAAATGTAAATAAAAAATATGCATGATTATGAAAACAAAATTATATATTTGCGTGTTTATCTTCTATCGTGTTGAAAAATAGTATGCTGTAAACACAGTTTGAAGAAGAGTTATCCGAGATTTTGCTTGTCTTACTTTTTATTTTCTACTTAAGTCTTTATTCATATATGTGAAATAAGTAAAGGCAACACATTCCAGCTTAATTGAAAAAAATTGGTTTGGGGTGGATGCATTATTTGAAGGCATTTATTTACATAACTTAATGAAATGCAAGCAGCCAATTTCTATGGGAGACGGCAGAGCAAGCATAAGCAACATCTAGACACATTTTGCAACTAACTCGGCTTTTTTCATTGTACTTGTCAAATAAAAGGAACACTACCGTAATGTTTTAATATATATGACATCAAAATTTTTGAGCAATACTAGAAAAAGTAGGTGTAATATTGACACCTATCTGTAATATTAAACTTATTTGATTTCTATTTACCTTCTCAAATTTAATGTTTAAAATATTATTTAATATAATCAAGGGCATCCGAAAGAGTTTAAAAAAATAATCAAAATTTCAATTTTGAAAATAATTTACATCATTGGACTTTTATTTTGTGAACTTTTTTTGTGAAGAGGACATCTCATAACAACCTAAAAATGTCACTGTTATTTTGCCAATGAATAAAACTACACCACTTTGTAAAAAGTTTTATATATTTTTTTTTAAAATTTAATCTCATCTTAGTAAAATTCTGAAATTGTATATTTGTATCTTTTACATTTAATTAGCTGGAGTACACTTTTGCACTTGATAATTTTTTAAAAATACATTTCACCGAGCTAGAAAACCTAAAGTATTTTTATTAAGGGCCAAACTTGGTGTTAAGCATTATATCCAAAAATTTTAAATCATTTTGTAAAGATACACATCATTTTAAATAATTTTCAAATTAATTACAATTCGGCAGTGAAAAAATGATTTTACAGAAATATGTATTTGAATCTGAAAAGGGAAATTAACGTACCAGACATAAAATAGGCCTAGCTTTGATAAAAAAAATTGAAATGTGTATGGCATTATTTTAATTTAGAATTTGGTGGAGAAATATCAAATAAGTTTCAAAATGATATACGTCAGAAATTTTAAAAATAGTTACCCTAAGTTAAAAACTATTTAAATCAAAACTCAAACCAATTACACTACTTAGAAATAATTGGAAAAAGAAATTACAGTATTAAGGTTAATTGAGAAAATATGAAATTGTGATATTAGCATTAACTAAAATTAAAAACTGAAAGAATATATTTTTTAAAAAAGCAATTTAGCGGGAAATTACCGAAAAAGGTAAATACGTTTAGTTTTGAAAAAATTTATCTAAAATAGAAATCTCAACACAAATTCTATTGACAAAACTAAAGTGCAATTGCTAAGGAAAACTTTTTGGGCTGATTTATTCGAAAAACATTTTAACTCTGCTACTAGTAAAAAGTAGTATAAATAAATAAATACAATAATAAATAAATATAAAAAAACAAGTAACAATCCCAAAACTTTATATGAGGAATTATTTTTCATATTCAGAGATAGACGTGGCATATGACGTCATATCGATAAAGCATTAAGATAATCACTTCAAAATTGAATTATAAAAAAAATCTAAAGTGAGTTTAGAAAAAATATCTTATCTTTTCAAACCATCATCACCATAATTTCAGAGCACCAAATTCTATGTGTCTGGGTCTTTCTGTTTCTGTGCTATATCACTGGCATGCATAAACTATTTTATTAGTATAACTTACATATAAAAATGCATTTTAGTCATTTTGCGTTCATTGAAATTTTAATAATTTATTAGAATGTGAATATTTGTTAATATTTTTAAATTTTAGCAACATCATATAAGTTTTCGACTGTGTAAGGCATTAAAACATTTTTAGTACACAAAAATGTCATTCTGCTTCCTGAATGCATTAATAAAGCTTTGATGTGTCAACGACAAAATATACTTGCGAAAAGATATATATTTTTTGCTTGCTATTATAAGGCAAAATATCATTAAAAATGAATGTAAAAAGTTAATGATAAAAATATTGTAATGAAAAATGTTTAACATATATGTGTATTCATACATAATGAAGCTAAACAATTCTGATAATTTGTTGAGAAAATTATCTTGTTTATTTTTTTTACTTCTAACCCATATTAAGAAATACCACTTCTCTCTCTCCTTCAAATGTTTTTGTTTCGATGTAAACAAAGCTCTCTTACACATACAACTTCAATCATATCTCTACTTAATACGTCTTATTTCAAAATCAGATCTTTCATTCAAAACACACCATTATACCTCGAAAATGGTAGAATGGTATTTTGTAAATTGTCACCACTTTCATCTATCTTCTCTTCCATAATGTTTAGTACCACTTCAATCAAAGCTAATTTCCCTACGTTGCAAATCATTCTAATCGATTCTTCAAACACGGTAAATTTTATCATTCCCGGAACGTTGTAATTTAAATTTAAGTCACATTTCCTTGCTATATATTTCTGCCAAACTCTGACTTGATTATCTGTTCCGATTCAAAAATATTACGATGCTGCAGAAGAGGTTATTCTGAGTTATGCGTTTGTAAATGCTAGAACAATGCATATTACGAATCATCCAAACATAAGTACTTTTAAATTGGCACAAACCCACGCGCTGGAGAGACACAGTTATTACCAAGGATGGGTCATTTTTCATCGAAGTCATTGTGAGTAAGGCGTCCATGTGCCAAGTAATCTTTAGAGGTGATTTTGATGAGATGAATGTTCTCTGGTGGAGACACGTGTGTTCTTTTAATTTGTTTGTGAGAGAGCTTTGTTTGTTTGCACAACAATAGAAACATAAAAGCGTCTGCTTTTCTTTGTCTTTTAACAAAGTACATGTTTTTGCAGAATCCAGCTTAGTAACAGGTATAATTATTTACTAAAGCATTATGTTTCATTATAAAAAAATGGCTTTTAAAATGAAATTTTTTTCAAGATTGTCTTTGGCAAAAAGAATAAAATCTTAGCATAAATGTTAGGTAGAAAATGCTCCAATATTGCTATTATTTTTCGTATAAAAGAAATCACAAGTTGTTACAGTCGACTCCCGATAATTCAAATTCAATAGAATACTCAATATTTCGAAGTAAAATCTGTGACTGGACATACTACAACAAGCGATAATTCGAAGTTATCTTATAAAACTCTCGACAATTCGAACACTCACTATCATATACTGTCCTGCAATAAACAGGTTGGAGCTTACAAGTTTTGCGTTGTGTTGTCTCTGCGTGTCTCCCCTGTAAAGTTGCACCTTTGATGACCATCTGTCTGCTACCCTTCTTAGTGTTTTTAGGCTCCTCAGGCGAAAAAAACTATTTTGTTTTCATTTCTTTAAGTGGACAATAGACCAACTGCATCTGCTGTCAGCCGTCCGCATCTTTCGTTTAAAACGTGGCCTTGCTACACATGTGTTCAGAAAGGATGGTCCGCTATTGTGAAGGAAAGATGCGCGTAGGATTGTGTGTGAATGTATTGAATATATTATTTTCATTCAGGACTTTTAACGTCTGTAAAACATTTATGCTGTATAGTATGTACTTTTTAAAAATACGTTAAAATAATTTTATACAAATCTACAATTGTTGCTTTGTACATAGTTTAAAATTTAAATGTGTCAGAAAAAAAATTCGCTTCGTGTATGTTGGGAAATTTTTTCTATCCTCTTGATAACTCGAAGTTCTTCAATGGTCCCACCAACTTCGAATTATCGAGAGTCGACTGTATATTGATTGAAACATTAAATACATTCTGCACTTCATATGTTAAAATTTTCCTGAAAATAATATAATAAATATTTCATTTTTTATATTGCAATGCTAAATGAATTTTTAATGGAAATTGTTACTATGGAAGTTCTATATTTGCTGAAAATTTCTAATTATAAGGACATTGCGGCGTAAATGAATTTAAGCAACACACTCATAACTACATGAACTAAAAGGAATATTTTGTATCAGTAAATGAATGAAAGTTATATTAACGTCGCACTATAAAGCAACAAGAGGGCGATTGGGGAGAGACCTTGTAATTTTGATCCTCGGTCAAGTGGAGGACGACACTTTTGCTGGCACTCACTCTCCAAACTGCCATACCATACCAACGGGAGGACTTTGAGCTCGATAGGTTCAATGTGCATCAATCCTCTCTACACAGCGAGTCTTTAATGGCTTTTGACACGCCAGCCAAGAGTTCATGACCATAATGACTGGGATTTTTTTTGTCAACAAATGACGCTCTGTATTTGTGTGTATGTGTGAGGAACATGTTTTACATTATAGTCTTAAAAAACTACAAAAAAATCTTTTATAGTTAATCAAATTGAGTTGTAACTTAAGCTTTTAGTCACCAAATCTGAAATTAGTCTCCAGATGCGGGATGGGGTCTGAAAATGGGAAATTGTTAATCCTGATGATCCTGATCTGGATAATGAAACAAAATTCAATTATTGTATTGTCATCAGTCCTGTACAAGTGAGCAAAATTTCGAACTAAACTGACTTTATAAAGTGGGTAAAAATTGATTTCAAAGGTTCAGTTACATACAAGTGAAGCTTATAAAAGGTTTTAAAAAGAGGTATTTTTAAAATGGAACACATTCCTGAAACCGCGCTTGATCAAAGGCATAATTGTTCCTTTAATAAAATTTTCTATAAAATTTCTGGTGAATTTAAATAAAACTCATAATAGACCTTTCGAATTCTTTTTTAATCAATAAATATTTTTTTATAATTTCCTAAACAAGCTTCACAGGTATATGAAATAATTTTCATAAAATATACGTTTCATTTGTTTTTCGAGAATTTAAGCAACAAATTTCAATTACTCTTGGTAAATACACTTCATTAGAACAAACTAAATATCATTTTTAATTAATATCTTCTTTATTATTTACTTACTGAATTAAACACAAAAATGTTTGTTTATATCATAATTTTCCATCAAACTCGCATTAATTTTCCTAAAAATAATGTAGCTTAAATTAATTTTAATTCTGATGTTAAAATTTTTACCTCTAAGGGAAAACTAATTTTTCAATATTAAAGGAATTACAAAACTCTCTTCATTTTTATTATTGCAATACATTTACATATCTTTCGTAAATATCTAAGACAAATTGATGAGAGCAAGATTATTCAACGAAAGAAAACAAAATATTTTCATGAAACATGAAGCAGTACATAAATATTGTATCATATTTTAGAATTCACGTGTGTAAAGATTGAAATTTTAACAATGTATTGAAAAATAGCAAATATTTATAAGTATTTTGCATTCATAGTTTTTACATAAACTGTTTTTTAGTAGATTCAGTGATTACAAAATGTATTTCTTTTATACAACATCTGAGTCCAAAATAAACACAATTCAGGATAAAATAAACTATAACATCCTATTTTCTTACCATTAAACCACTTCTATTTTGTCTCGATGTAAAATACGAAAACAAAAGATTCTAAGAATGTTTCATATACTATTTTTATTCGACTAAAAGCACTCTCCAAACCATGACAAACACTTTATCCGTCTTACTCTTTCTCTTTGTTGCGAATGTAGCAACCCGACTTTAGATAATCAAGTCGAATAAGTATTCTAAATCAAAATCGTTTTTTGATGGATAGTAAAGCTGTTATCCTGCATCTGGGATACGATTCTCTATCATATTTTTTCAATGTATTTTCCGCTTTTGTAACCATCACTATTTTCTCCTTTTCCGCCAAAAAGGAGAAGGAATTTCGGGCACGTAGAGTTCCAAAAGGAGGTGGGAAAAAAATAGCTCTTGCAAAAGGAAGCCATCTGCGCTTTTAACCAAAGTGCAAAAGTAGAACAACAAAAGTAGTTAAAGATTGGAAGTGGATCTTTCATATTTTTCTTGCTCCACTGACATCAGAAATATGAAGAATAAGCAGAATACTCCGAATATAAGGTCAAGTAAAGTTTCCGCCATTTATGTCCAACAAGATTGAAATATTTATTTTATATATATAATTAAGCCTATGCATTCAATATGTAACAGTAATCATAAGAATGAAATCATATTTTAATGTATTTATTTTAATCATTCCACACATATTCAACATATTATAAGTTAAATTAATCGTAAATAAAACGTAGTAGGTTTTTGAATTAATTATTAATATATTCAATAAGCTATACTAGTGTTTAGTTTATACATATTTCCTTACTAGTCAAGAACAATGCTTAAAGTAGAATTTTACAAAAAAAAATGTTCCGAATTTGAAATGAAATAATTGCCATGAATTATATAGTTTTATTCTTAACCTTTTCTACTATAGTTGTAATTGCATAAATATGTAATTGCATGTAAGTATTATGTGTATAAATATTCGATTTACTATAGAAATATAATTTGTTCTTCTAATTGCTGTGATTTAGACTGACTCAATATCCTCAGAATATTTTAGCCTTAGAAGAAAAGTATAGCAACTTTGCCATATTGCAAAGTTTTTGTAATCAATCCCAATAATATTTAAGTTGCCACACTGTTTTAATAAATTTTGTCGGATATATATATATTTTTATTAGTGGACTTTTCTTTAAAACATTTGAAGTTCATCAGATTATCATTATTTCATTTTGCTCTGAAGTTTTATAAAAAAATTATTTTCCATTGACTGGAAAATTTTGTATCATCGTTCTTTTTTTATAAACGAGATTATTTTCATTAGATAAATCACATGTGTACTATAAAAATTAATGAATTAAAAAAATTTTTAATTATTGAAATTTTGTTTGTAAGACAAAGCTTGTAGAAATTTATTGTAAAATACTATTTTTTCATTGTGAAAGTATTGTATGATATTTAAACTGGAGCTATGATTTACTACAGAATTTTGAAAATAAAAAACATTAGAATACGCATTAGAATTTTTTTTAAAAATCAAAAATCGAACTTAAATAAACACAAAATTCTTACTATTTTCCTTTGATACATATCTTTACGTTTTAACTCTTTTATAAAGGTTTACTTTATTTTAAATCTGCTTAAAATTATTCGTCAAAAAAAATTCAAATAATTTTATTTATTTATTTTATTTGTTTTGTTTACTAAAAAGTTTTTCTTACAAAATTTAAAACATCAGGTATCAAAACGTTTCAATTTTTTTGTTTTTTTTGTTTTAGGACTGAGGTTCAAGTATTACTTTTAACAAAAATTGTTGATTTAAAGTGAGATTCCTTAGACTTCAAAGTTTGAACGTGACAATTTATGTAGTGGACTTATATGTGTTCAGTTCCAAATACTCCCCTTATTATTTAAACTCAATTTAAAATTAACTTGATCGTCACCTGTAATGTTTTCCAATACTTTACAGCAAAATATTACGACGATAAAATTGAATTTAAATAAATTCACTTAATAAAGACGTGCGTGTAGTTTTACATTTTTAAAATGCGTATAATTGAAACTTTCTTAAACTTTTGGTTTATACATGAAAAATGAATTTTATCATCCTGCATTATTTTTTGAAATTATTATGTAACAAACAACTCTTCGAAGAGTGTTGACGTGTAAATTTTTATCCTTTTAAAAATCACATTTGTCGTTTTATAATGTTTATAAAATGAATATATATTATCTGATTAATAACATGTTTATATTCAGAAAGTATATTGCTGTTGATTTTTTTTAATATTTACGAGCTCTAAAATTTAGAAAAGAACATAGAACTCTAATTAATATATCATAAGGATAAATTATTATACAAAGTACAGATACAAATTTAAAAATTTCAGTATGCTGAGGTGCATGCCATCAAATTATCAGTTACACACACACGCAACTGATATAAATTGACTATATTACCAATAGGACAAGTTTTATTACACATTTATTTATGGTTATGTAAAGCTAAAATAATTTTCAATACATAAAG
>BMAO01026324.1:0-13625 GCA_019973975.1 Trichonephila clavata | reverse complement strand
TACGTCCAAACAGAATTAATTCCACCTTACGTGTTGCTTTTGTGGGCGGACGTATTCCACAACTAAACAGATACCAAAATAGGAAACCCATATACTCTATGACGCTTCTAGACGTTTCTACACGCTTCTACACTCTACGACACCCCAACTTACTCCAACTGACTTTTTCCAAATTGACTTCCGGATTCGCTTGTACTCTCTCGCATGTCAATGTCGTTCTAATGCAGTCCTTCACAGGAGTGATTCGGCCTTAACCACGACCTCAACAGCGCCGCCCCTTAGCAGATTTTCGGAGAAGGCTCTGCTTCTGTTCATAAGTCTAAAACGACCCAAGAATGGCTGAAATAGAATGTACCTGATATCACATAGCACAAAGATTGATCTTTCTGTTGTCCGTAAGTAAGCGAATTTAAATCCTGGGGATAATACAATTGTGGTTAGTACTGGAAGCAAATGTGTGCTAGAAACAACCTTCAAGTTTGAACAGCATTAAGCTCTCCTTAAAGGAAGCAGCAATGAAAATTATAATAAAGATAGTGCATGCCCCCCCAATAGACGATTTGTCAAAGAGACTTAAAGTCAGTTGGGAGTCAAAATATTATCGTTTTTAATAAAAGTTTTACTAATGCGTTTAATTTAAAGGTAAAATAGAGAGTGTTAAGCCTTAAAATTTCCTTATTATTTTTTTATTTTAACTCCTTTTGAAGTCATACAAAGACCAGATATTTCTGAAAATACATACATCTTCAGTTCCAAAAGAATATTTCATTAACGGATTTTTGAAGTAATGGAAATGGAACAGAAAAGTAATATTTTGTTTTCCTTTTATTATTCGTACTATTGGATATTATTGATGATATTCATGGTGTGTTCCTGATGTATTTGAATTTGACATGGGTACGGCTGACTACTCTTGTCAGCTCTTCAATGTTGTCTTCGTTAAAGTTTAGGTCTGTGCCGAAAGGCAGGTCTATGTCATATAGAGTGGCAAGGATGGTAGGGCAGCTAAATATATGGACCTTGTCAGCTCGGAACGAAAAGATCAATTTTGATCTTTTCGTTCTATCACGGTTAATTTTCATTGATCTGTGGTATCCTGTACTTAGTCTGACAATTGTTTTTGTTATTGCTCGATGGTGTGGTACATTTATTGGAAGGTGGACATTGATTTTTCTTAGTTTGTATTTAGCCAGGGTGTTGATGTCTAAAATGGAAAATTCTGGAAAGAGGGTCGTATTTAGACACCAGGCACTCTGCATCTGTCTGTCTGCATTTTCGTTTTCTGGGATGTCTACATGTGATACAAGCCTTTGAATTATGCAGGTCTTGTACAGCTCTGTAACTTCTTTTAGTTGATTGTGGATTGTGTTTGTTATTTGTAATCCTCCATGTAGGATTGCTTTGAGAGCTAGATGCCTTTGAATCTGTGAGAATGACTGGTACTCGGAAATAGGGAGGTTGGTATACATGATCACTGTTGGTTTATTTATTAAGTGCTCGAAATAAATCGATTTGTTAATTGAGTAACTAAATCGATTGAAATTAAGTGAAAGTTCTTCTTCTCATAATTAAAAAAAAAAAACTATATGCAAACTTATTTAAAAGAGATATAGCATTCAAATCCGTTTTTTTCCTTCAAAATAATAAAAAAAATTTATTTTAAAATAACTGGGGATTTTTTACATTAAACGATCTAAGCCTAAAAACAAATATAAAAATACAGCTCAAAACATTTAAGAAGTACACTGGATTCTTAAAATATTTCGTCTCGAAAGTTCTTTTCAAAAGCAGTGATGCCTTGATAATCAGTGGTCGAATATTTTCAACCTCATCTGCTTAATCTTTACGCATCCTTTGATATGCAGCGAAGAAGCGAAACAATTTCACCGGGGAGACTGTTTCACACTGAAGGGTCTTTCTTTACTGTATTTACTCACTTTTTATCATACTCTCGAAGAATTACTTTTTCTTCTTTCGGATTTTATTCTGTCTGCAAGAGGAATGAAGGAAAGTATTGGTGTGAAGTAAAAGCGAAAGCGAGGAAAAGAGAGAGACAGAGAGAAAGACGTCGGAGTTAAGACATTTCGAAAACAATTTTTGTTTTGAAAGGTTTTTGGAATTACGATTATTTTTATTTTATTTTTCGATCTCTGAAGAGCGTGAAGACGATGGTTTTGGAATAATAAGATATTTTTCTTTCCTTTCCTTTTTTTAGAGAAGCAAAAAATATGATAAATGAAAAAGATTGAATCGGATAAACACATTGTTTAGTTTTAATTAAAATTTAAAATCGAGGAGAAAAAATGGTTATTGTTTCATTTAAAATGTTTTTTTTTCACAAAATCAATTTTAGAAAAGGCATAAATTTAAATTAAAAGGTTAATAAATATTTTATTTCCGGATTCTCGAAAATAAATGAATTTGCCAAGCATTTTTTAATTTGCAAATAATCTTTTATCATTGCATAGATATCAAATAAATAGAAAACATGAAATTCTCACAAAATATCTATTTTTTACAGTATCAAACAGTTTATTATTTTAGCTTTACATTTAGGGAAAGAAGTAATTATGTAATACATTTTTAGCTTAGGCTGCTCATGTACAAAAAAGGTAAACGTTTGTTTTAAAAGTATTTTTCTAAAAAAACCCTGATATTTTGTAATTTTTTCAAATGTAAAATTTTTGAAATTTAATGATTGATTACTTATTAATGATGAGTAGAAAGCAATTGGTGGCAGTCTTCGTAAATTTGAATCAAGGTCAAATAATAAATACGACTTTTGAGCCAGATATCTCCAGTCCAAACTTCAGCAACACGTTATTATCGTAATTACTTAGGTGGATTATTAATAATAACTTAGCTATTATATTATTTTATTCCATAAGAACAAAACAATAATGCAAATACTAATTTATATAAGAAGATTGATGGTTTTTAATTATGTTTACAAAATTGAGGCATAATATTACATTAAATCCTATATCCAATCTATTATATATAAAATTAATGTTTTTCAATGTTATGAATAGAAAGCTAGCTGGCCGTTAAAACGGCTTAATTCCACTAAAAACAGTGCTCACTAATGCATTGACATCCATATTGAGATTTGTGCTGTTTTTGCTTCTTACGTAATTTCTCTTGCATTGTACAGATGTAGTTATTTTTATTTATTTATGACCACACAGGTTTTCCTGATATACTCTGAAGTGCTACTGAATTAGGGATAGCAAGGGCTATGCAAACTGTGTAACGCTGCGCATCATTTATACGCGAGTGAGGACGTTGTGTTAACTGCATATATAGCACATACTGTGGTTGTGCTGAATTAGTTGTTGGAATTGCCAGTATGGGTAACTGCCTGATTTAGACGTCTTCGATTACGGACAAATCGTAGGTGTGCGACGCATGGGCTATTCAATTTCCGAAATTGTCGGAGAACTAGGATTTTTAAGGGCGACAGCGTTAAGTGTATACCTAGAATACATGGATGGTGGACAAAAAAACTAGCGATTGGGCAAATTATAAAAGAAAAATAGCGTTGAAAATGCGTAGTGAGAGACAGCTCTGGCGTATTGTACGTAGCCAGCGAAAGTAAACATTTGCTCAAATTACCTCACAGTTGAATGATGATGCCAGTCGTACAGTCAGAAAATGGATTGTGCAAAGCTCGCTTCACTGTATGGGTTTAGGGTGCCGTCAACCTGCGAGACTACCATTGCTCAATGATCGTCATCGGGCTACACGTCTTGCCTGGGCAAAAGAGTTTAGGACTGGAGTGTAGAGGACTGGAAACGAGTTGCATGGAGTGATGAGTCCCGATTCCAACTACTTAAAACCGACAGGAGGCTGAGTGAGTGAGTGAATATTAACGTCGCACTGTTCAGCTACACGAGGGCTTTACAGGAGGCTAAAAATTTGGAGCCAGGGTCATGAAGTCTTGAATCCTGCATGCCTGGTTGGAACTGTACAAAGGCATGGTGGCTCAACCATGGTGGGGAGTGGTTTTTTGTGACACTGTTTGAGATCTTTGGTGCGTGTACCAAACTTTCTCAATGCAGTTCGGTACTTAGAGTTGCTCTGGGATCACCTCCATGCATTTTTACTGCTCTGTTATCCGCACGGTATTGGCGATTTCCAGCAAGACAACTGTGCCTCTTACACGTTCTGGTTGGCTACTGAAGGGTTGGATGGACATTCCTCTAACTTTTCTGTCATTAATTAGCCACCTGGAAGCCCAAACATAAATCCTATTGAGCATCATTGGAAAGATTTGGAACAAGGCGGGAAAGGTCATCACACAGCATCATTAGAACTTTACTGAATTATGGACATGTTTAGCCAATATTTGGCAAGTAATTCCCATGGAAAGTATCCAGAAATTTGTTGAATCTGTGTCTTTTCGTGTGGCAGCCACTATTAAGGCCAGAGGAGGCCCAACTCGTTATTAGGAACGTATCTCTAATTCAATGGCACTTCAGTGTATATATGTGTGTGTAATTGGAATAATACATATAACATGATCAAGACGTTTTAACAAACCCAGCGTTTTCATTTTTATTTTCAATTGCTTTACATTTGCTTTCAATAAACTTTTATCGAATTCAGGCATTTAATAAATAATCTTAATAAAAAATTTTTATGTACCATATTTTTATAACCATTTTTATGCATTGTCATTCATTTGTAAGTTATAGTCCAAATTTCAAGCCTCTAGTTCATCGAAAAGTTAGTTTAAAATCAATTACAAAACTCCACCCGGACAAACATACAAGAAAGCGAGTTAATAAAAAATATAGTAACTTAAGGGCCCCTCTTTGACCCCAGAGCCACGAAATTATGTATGTAGACGCAACTTGACCCGTTCTATCAACAGGTGGTCTTTGTTTGTGTAAATTCTTGTAAGCTCCAGACTTACGGGGCTCTTTGTCGAAATCAGAGCCCACCTCTTAGGGAACCCTCACCCGGTTTCGAGACTAGTACTCCCCCTCCCCATTTTCATGCATTGTCATCTACTTCTGAGCTATGGTTGAAATTTCAAGTCTCTAGCTCATCGGAAAGTTAGTTTAAAATCAATTCCAAAATCAACCCTGACAGACATACAAACCTCTTCGAGGGCCCGAGCTCAAGACTAGAACTTCTTTTTTACATTTTCATGTATTGTCATTAGCCTTTGAACTATGGTGCAAATTTAAAGTCTCTAGCCCATCAAGAAATTAGTTAAAATCAATTATAAAATTCCGCCCTGACAGACAAGAAAGCGAGTTAATAAAAACGTGTTAAAATAACTCCCATGTTCATTAGTGCAAAAAACGCAGCCTTCGGACTTATCTTTTAAATAATGAAAATTAATACCAGTTTTTAAGAATTTTAATTAGATAATTAATTTTTTTGCACTTTCTTCCTTTCAGGTTTAGCAAAATCTAATTAAAAACTTTTAAATCTTCTGAATATTAAAATTTTTATTATTTATACATTTTTATTTTTAAAAAAACACTACAGAACGTAAATATAAGCATCTTAAATTTAGTATACAGTGTTTCAATTTTCAATGCTCCATGGCAAGCCGGAAATATTTTTATATTTAATTCGATGTGTTTTGTAATAATTTGAAAAAAAAATTAAATTTAAATCTCAAAGAATTGAAAAACATGTAATTCTTGGGTTTTATTTCGAAACATATAACAATCAATTATATATATAATCTCTATTTAAAAAAATGTAGTTTTCCTTGTAAAGATTGTGTTAACTATTATAGATATTGCAAACAATACAATTTACTAAGTTTATATGCATACACAATTTCATACTTTATTATATAAATATAAACAATCCGTGTTGCGGTTAACTGAAAAATAGTTGGAGTGACCACAGGTTCAGATTTCAAACCACGGGCTGTGCAGGTTTGATTCAGCCTTTAACCCTTCAGTGGGTCGATAAATGAGTAACAAGCTTGCTTGTTAACTACACGCTGAGAGTTTCGCCTCAGACTGACCACTTGACCAGAACATGTGTTTATGCACCTCAATACCCAGGGTCATCAAAGCTTAGATGGGCCCTGTAGGCCTTGGCCCTCCATGGGCTGTTATGCTACTGAGTTTGAGTAAGAGAGTTGAGCAAGAAAATAGGGAAACTAATATATTCGAAATATTTTAAAAGCCATAATACGAAACCTCCAGTCTAGCAGCTGGAGAGATAACTCATCCCTCACAGGTTCTCATTAAATTCAACCAAATATTAAAACATATTTTAAGATAATATATATTCATGTGTTATAAAATTGTAAAAAAAAATAACAAATAGTGTCTGGAATCTTAACGACATGATAAAACACTCTTAGTTATCTGAGCTCTAAATAAGTTTTTGTGACCTGACAAATAACAAAATCTGAATAATTTTTTGTAACACGTATTTTTAATTAACATTTCATGCTTCATTTTTTTATTTAGACACTACATCATGAAAAATGATGATGGCTTTGCAATATATCAAATATATCACCTTATCAGACTTACTACAGAAAAAGTTTAACAAATGCCCTTTTGATTTCAAAACTCCACATACAAATTGTATGTTTTATTTGAACTGACTGAGATAATTTTGAATTGTGCGAGACAATGTTGATCTCTTTTGATCAAAGCGTAAATTTTTCCCCTGTAACATTTTTTTTTATTTTTCACTATGTCCAGGACTTTATTGATAACAGCGCAGCTACAGTAAGCGCGACGAATGACAGCCAATGATTTTCTTTTGACTTCTTTCATTTCCTGTCTTTTGAAACTCTTTTTCTTTTTTCCATCTAAAAATCTCTTGTATCTTATGAAAACTTCTGCAGCATTTTTTAGTGTCAGTTCTTTTTTACGGCTGTCTCGTGACAAAAATATCCTCTGACAATGACAAATAGGAGGAAAAAACTCTATTTTGCTATTAATTTGAATAGTCATTTTAAGCATGTCTCAAGTTTAATATTGAACACATAAAATAAAATGCCAGATATGTAATATGAGTCAGGACTATGTTTGCTACAGTGTAGCAAAAATCGCAAATATAACATTGCAAAATGATGCATTAAATAGGTTAATAGAGGTTTTTAATCTGTTATGGATTTAAACACATTTCTCTGATTTGTTAATTGATAACTTATTTTCTAATAACAAATTAGATTGGAAAAATAAACTACACTCATGTCCATAAATTAAGGATAATGAAGTTCAGGCAAAGAAAGAGACAGAAGCAAAACAAATTTGACTTATTTGTAAAGTCTATTTATTAAACAAACGGTAAAGAGCAAAAAAGATGCTATATGTTTGACACAATTAATAAAAATTGCGATTTTTACTCCCTGGAGCAAATTTCAAAAAAGAACCTATTTACAAGAAACAGTATAAATGTTAGTATGATGTTAATACGAGTATATCTCCCGGACGATGCAATACAGGCCTTACAACGCCTACGCATGCTGAGTATCAAATTATCAATCTGATCTTGGGAATATTACACCACTCATCAAGCAATACTCTCCGAAGTTCCGGTAGACAGGTGGGAGGGGGTTGACGGGCTGCAATTCTCGGCAAGCATATCCCACACATGCTCTATTGGATTCAAGTCCGGTGAGTGTGCTGGCCAATCCATACGGGTGATATCCTCCGATTGAAGGCATTCATCTCTAATGTTTGCACAGTGAGGACGGGCGTTGTCATCCATAAACAGAAATTCAGCACCCATGGCGCCCCGAAACAAACGTACATGTTGTTCCAGAATGACATCCCGATAGATGTGGCCTGTCATCGTTACACTCTGAACATGCAGGTCAGTTCTGGAATCAAGAATAATTCCTCCCCAAACGAGCCATCCTGCACCACCGTAACGGTGTCGTTCAATGGTGTTCTCTTTGCGGTAACGGGTACCTGGCGCTCTCCATATGAAAGTCCGGCGAGAATCAGACTGCAAACTAAACCTGGACTCGTCGGAAAACATCACACAAGACCAGTGTTGCGGTGTCCATAATGCATGCTCTCTACTCCAGGTTAATCGCAGGCGACAGTGAGTGGCGGTAAGGGGAACACATCTGACAGGCCTACGAGCATATAGACCAATGTGCCCTAAGCGTCTGTACACGGTCTGCCTTGAAACTGTTGTACCGGTAGCTGAAGAGAGCTGACGAGACAGGTCTGATGCTGTGCTCCGTCTGTTTCTTTTGGCAGTAACTGCCAAATACCGGTCCTTATTCGGCGTTGTAACTCGGGGGCGACCTGTGCTGTAACATCTACTCACATTACCATCATCTTGGAATCGTTGCCAAAGCCTGGAGATGACACTTTGGGCGATTTCAATTTCCTCGTATACTTCCCGCTGGGTACGTCCACATTCCAGTCGTCCGATAATTCTACCACGTAAAAGATTATCCAAATGCTTCCTTTGTGCCCTAACTATACGATTATTGCACTGAAAGGCTTTTAAAGCGCTTGTGAACAATTTTACTTCTTTGCCACCATTCCTTATATACCCCTCTCTTACACTCTTGTCATTGTGACGTACTATCCGCGCCATCTGGTGGTTTCCTGTAATTTGCATATTCTTCTTCAAGATGTGTGTGATATTTCTACACTCGAAATTTTTATTTTGAGTTCAATTTCTGTGTGATTCTGAACTATCCTTAATTTTTGGACATGAGTGTATTTGGGTTTAAATAAATTTTTCTAGAATTTGATGGACAATGATTTCCAACGGGAATATTGAATATCACATTTTACACATTTAACAATACCAAATGTTTTGTTTTGTTTGTGGAAATTTCCAGGAATCTATGTTTAGGAGGCTAAAGTAAATAAGTATTTCAGAGGAAAAGTAAAGGAATTTTGGAATATCTCTTTCAAAGGTTAGGCAACAGCGCTCGTATCCAGTGCTGAATGAGGGTAGTTGGTAACACTTCTATATAACGTGCAACTCATCTTTCCTCGTAGTCGCTAGTCCCTAGGAGACTTTCAACATGGCAGCTTCCCTGTCGATCTGCATAAGGAGAGAAGAAAGGTAGTGATTCGCTTTTTGTTTGTGGAAGGTGTAAGACCGGCGGAAAATATACGTTGCATGCAAGCAGACTGCATTGACAGCTGTTTATCTCGAAACATGGTCTATGAATGAATGGATCGTTTCAAACAGGGAATAACTTCTACGACGAAAGATCGGGCAGTCCATCGGCGTCATCCATTTCGGGTATAGTTGTAAGGGGTCTATTCAGGGTTCTTGTTACTAACAGTCCTCTTGGGGGAAAATATGGTCTTTAAAATTTATTCTATTGAAATTCGTCCTCCTCCGATGAAGAAGACGCGATATATGCAAATTATGTAGAGTATTTAAAGATTCGAGTTAAAGAAGAGATAGAGGTTAGACTGCTACGGAGAGCAGTGATTGATTAGTGGGAAACTAGGCATAAGAACTTCGTCATTTAATTGACGATTAGGTCAATGAAACGTTACATTTGGATTAGATCAAATTGAATTAGAAGGCGTATTGACAAAACATAAAAGTTATCCAATTTATTAATTCTCCTAGTATCTCGTATATCTCACGATTGCTTCACATATTTAGTATTTGGTGCATTTTTCAGTTTGAATTGTTGAATTTGTGTCTCCGTTGAGAATTGTTAATAAGCAAAGTTAGTATTGACTATGGCTAATCTTCCTTCCGATCCTCTCACACTAAGGTATGTCACGGGTCATCCTTTACATAGTGGTGGAAAGGATAGCTAGTGTCATGCGCAGGTATCACACCTTCCGCGAACAAAAAGCGAATAATCTTTTTCTCTTTGGTGCAGATCAACAATGGAGCTGCCATGTTTAATGATCAGCTACACTCCAACGACTATGAGGGTAGACGAGCCATACTTTGTATAGAAGTATTGCGGACTGCCCCTAATTCAGTCCTACATACTAGCGCTGTTGCCAGACCTTGGAAAAAGAAATTGTAAAAGTCCCTTTAATTTTGATTTTCCCCTCATAGATAATATGGCTGTAGATAAAGATCTATCTTATGGAGAATACTTGGGAAAATCCTGTTATAAAATCTTTTTAATTCAAACGCAAAATAAAATTCAAATATTAATTTAAGAAAATACGATGTTTTTTTAAACATAGTAAGTACATAGTATGTGCTTTGTACATAGCTTGGTACATAGTAAGCGCTTTTTTGTATATAGTTTTTCTTCTTTTCCTTCTTATTTTTCTACATAGTGTTGAAACATATGATGATAAGTTTTGTCTCAGTCTGTGAAAAATGTGCACCAATATTGATAATAATAACTTTTGTAAGAACTTTCTAAAGTGTTTGAATAATTCTGAGCATTTTGTTAAAAATGATAAGAAATGTCTTGAGAGAGATTAACTATTTTTAATAAACGGGTATATGCTCTTGAAATTTTTATAAAATATGAATTTTTTTTTCACACTTGGCTTAAAACGTTTTTATCTGACGTGGATAAAATTTGAAGATTAAACTTACAATTTTTTATTTTCTCTTGAAATAACTCTCTTTTTTTAACAAAAAAAAGATCCATAATTTAAATTTTTTTTGAAATACTAATTTTTTTTACGCCGGGTTTTAATTCAATAAAGATTTTCTTTTTTAAGAAGACGAAAGGCATTTATTTCTAATCAGATGTAATTAATTCTGAGGGGTATAAGCTTTCGATAAGGTACAACTTTTAAGAATATTTTAGTTCTTTTTTTTAAAAAAAATATCTCACGGTATATGTTCAATCTTAATCGAAAAACATTGCATTAGTCTTCGAGAAAAATCGTCCAAAGTTTCGGATCCAATTAGTCTTGCACAAAGGATAAAAAATAAAATAAAAAGTTGGAAGGAAAGTGAAGAAAAAATAAAAGAATATCTTCTTCGTTGTTAAGACACGAGGTAGCTGTAAAAGTTCGAAAAAGAATTTAAACTTCTGAAATTCTGTTAGGTTTAGGACCTCTAAATTGAATTCTTAAGTTTGAAGATTACAGTTCCTAAGTTCGAGGAAATCCTAGAAAATGCCAGTAATTTTCATATTTGTATTTGTAAGCTCTAAAAGAAATCATGGTTTAAAGCAGAGCTCTGTCTTATTTCGGTACTTCTCAAATAACGTGTGAGCTTCTTGTGGAAATTGGGGAAGTAATAATTCTTTTGCAAAAGAAAAATGTTTTCATATTCATGGAAGTTTTTCTTTCAAAAGATTAAAATAAATTAGCTGTAAAAATAATTAATAAAATTGAAGTAAGAAGCTCTTTTATTATTTTTTATTAATGCTGTAAAATCGCTTAACAAGGACAACAATAATCACTTAAATTGAGGGGGACTGAAATATATTTTCGTGTAAAAAGAATTTCATTTTGAAGGATATTATTGAAAAAAACATATATTCAACAAAATTAAATATATTGGAGTACATTTTATTTATATAAATATTTATGTATGCATGTATGTAATGTAACAAGAACATTTACAAGAACTTAAAATGAAATTTAATACAAAAATTTCAAGTTTTTTGAATAACAAAACATTTATTGAGTTTCTGTATTGTCTTTTTAGCATCAAATTTTCAACTAATTGCTTGATTTCATTAATTTTGGTATTCATTTCACCTTTGGATTATGCGTCTAAATAACTGCTAATACTTTTCATGTAGTTTCCCATCTCAGTTGTATGGTAATAAGAACTAGCTGCATTATTCATTTCCTTTTCATCGTCAGAATCTGCATCATTGAAATTTCTTGAGCCTTTTATAAACCCCAAAACATCTTTGTCTGTCATAATTGGAGCTGTGCACACATCACCATCTACTGCAACGTATTCTTTCAACGGTACAATAGGACAGTCAAATAATACAGAAACCATTCATTCCCAGAAGGGAAATCTTTTTGTGTTAAGAGGGAAAAAATACATGAAAATAAATAGAAGTTTGTTGGGACCGTTGTATTATTTCATATTAACCAATATTTCATCTTAAGCGTTTCGCGTTTAACGTATTTTACTGTTTTTATGTTTAAAAAGAAAATTGTGATTTTTTTTCAACAGTTGAAAAGAAAAATATAAACAACAGTTGAAAAAGAGATAAAAATGAAATTTACTGCATAAAATGTTTAATTTTATTTACTTTAGATGTGGTTCTATAAACCACTCTATATTAGTAATATTTTTTATTTCAAATTATCAAATTATTTTAATGAAAGTTGAAAAGTTCTAAAAAGAACATTGTGATATTTTTTATACTGGTACATGTCTGTGTGGAAACTAAAACATGATATTTTTTTTTTATCTTTATCAAGAAATATGCTTACATGCACTATAAATGAAAACAGAAATTATCCAATATTTTTCAGTTTCCATTTTGAAAATATATCAAATCATATGCAAAGAAGCATTTGAAATCATCAGAACTAAAATCAATCCACATTGTGGCACATCGGATAACCAAATAACTTATCTTCAAGCATAAGTAATTCAGCTTTATAGTCAGAAAAGATACCTACAAATGAATGAAAAATAAAAATATTTTAAAAGTCGGAAAGTAACCTTGCATTAAAAATCCATAAATTAATAAATACTTGACGTTCCTTCAGAATTTTAAATTTAAGAATACATTTGAAACTGCAAAAACTCTTTATAACATAAAAAGTGACGTACCAAGCAGAGTTTAATAGACCCAGACGAATGTGTGTATATAAATACCCTTTTTCAGGCGTGGGCAACTTGTTTGACCCATGAGCCACATTGTGGGTGCTAAGGTTACCAAAGGCCACACCATTTTAAAAAGATTGCTTTTATTATAAAAAATAGTAAACATAAGTTTAATGAAATAGAGGCAGTTTTATTCAATTTATTTTTCGTTCTAATTTCATATTGTCTACAGTAGCGCAAGCACATTTAATTTTAGAATCAATTTAAGATGACACAAATGTACCCTCATTCTTTTCTGCAATTTCTTTTTAAAATTAGGAGTGAGATGGCTTGTTGAAATTCTCATCACAGTCTGAAAGTTTACTTGCATTCAACTTGCATCTATATTTACTCTTGTTGATCTTCATGGAAGAAAAACTTGGCTCACAAATATATGTCGACAAAAACATAAACGATATAATTTCCCTGCTAATTTCTTCATATAAATTTTGGAGCTGACAAAGATTTGTAAAAGTCAATGTCACGGCATAAAACATTTTCTCCACACTGTGATCTGACTTCAAGTCAATAAGTTTTAGCTATAGCTGCTCAGGAGCTGTATCAATATCAGAAGTAATGGGACAAGAAAGCAAATTGCATATAGGCCAGTGCTTCTCAAACTCTGAATAATCGCGAACAATATTCAATCATGATTTTCCTCGCGTCCCTCTCCTCCATACAATAACAATGTAGTGCATTGAGTAATACTACACTTTGACAATAAAGCTACATTACGACTTCAACCTTTTACATGCCACCAGCGAATATTAACGTCACGCTAACCAAAACGACAATTGCCCAGACGTATATATACGTCTTTCCGAAGTACGATCTTTCTGTGCACTGCTATCCATAAAATTACCCCAAAGGCTTTGGAATGCAATAAAAGGTTTGAAAGTGTTTGTGAAGGGTTTACTTATTTCATAGGATTT